>JADRCD010208853.1:0-28940 GCA_019843815.1 Montemys delectorum
TGCCTTTTTAGGGAGAAATTTGCTAATAAATCTTTATCAGTTCAATATCTAGTAAGTTACTTTAAATTAGTTACTGACAAATGAAAAATTGTATAGTCAATGATATGTATCTGAAAAAATTTGGTAGTAGTACAGTTGAAAATAATTGAAGGGTCCAATGAGAATGCGTAGACTTAGACAAGAATTTTTGATTGTGCAATTAAATTTTCCATGGCCATTTAAAAAAGGCTGTATTTTGGAGGTCTAATGACATTTTGCTGTGGGTCATGACATTTTAATGCATGTAATTCAAGTGCTTCATCTTATGTCAATTCCTAATTTTGGAGAAGTGATTCATTTGTGTACTGGCTGGTTTTGTGTGCCAACTTGACACAGGCTGGAGTTATCACAGAGAAGGGAGCTTCAACTGGGGAAATGCCTTCATGAGATCCAGCTGTGGGGCATTTTCTCAATTAGTGATCAAGGAAGTAGGGCCCCTGGTGGGTGGTGCCATCCCTGGACTGGAAGTCTTGGGTTCTATAAGAGAGCAGGTTGAGCAAGCCAGGGGAAGCAAGCCAGTAAGGAAATCCCTCCATGGCCTCTGCATAAGCTCCTGCATCCTGACCTGCTTGAGTTTCAGTCCTGACTTTCTCTGGTGATAAACAGCAATGTAGAAGTAAGCTGAATAAACCCTTTCCTCCCCAACTTGCTTCTTGGTCATGATGTTTGTGCAGGAATAGAAACTCTGACTAAGACAATTTGATTAACAACTTGGAAGCTAGGAAAAGGTAAAGACATCACATAATTTAAAACCAGTCATCTTACAAATAGCCTTAGTTTTCTTTTATTTTACAGTATGTAAAAATGCCCTGAGAGAAACAATGTAGAAAAAAGAATCAGTAGTTTAGGACTACATTGAACACATGGGTCTACTGCCACCCATTTAAATGAGATTTTTATGTTGCTCTTATAGATATCAAATAGTAAAAATGATAAGAGTAAATGTTGGTTTGGGCTCATGGTTTCAGATGTTTCAATCCTTGCTTGATTTTTTTTTCTCCAGTCCTATGTCTGCTCTGAAGCAGAACTTTTATGAGAAAGGAAAAGTTGACACCTAGTGACAGCCAGAAAACAAAGAGAGAACGATGAGAAGAGTCAGTGTCTATGAACTGGCAACACAGTCAGGCTAAGCCCCTGCTGCAGTTTTTTGGGGGGACCCCAATGAAGACCAAGCTTCACATTTGCTACGTATGTATGGGCATGGGGTGGAGGGTCTCTAAGTCCAGCTCTTGTATGTTCTTTGGTTAGTTGGTCAGTCACTTGCGGTGTTAGGGTGAGTTGGTATCTAGGGGGCAGGGTACTCTCCTTCCTCAGTGGTGAAGGGGAGGTGTCAAGGGAAGGAGCTGTGTGAGGAGGCAACTAGTAGAACAGGAGCAAAGTGAATAAATAAATAAATGAATAACATGAAAAATAAAAGTATATCAGTAACAGAATGTACTCTTCCAAAATATTAACCCATGCTTTACTTTCTCCAACCATGCCTCTATCAAGTCTCTATCACATCTCAAAGATGCCATTTTATCAGGAATAATCCATTAAAGTATTAATCCATCGACTAGTTCATCAAACTCAGGATTCAATCCCTTGTCTAAACTCATCAGCTGGTAAACAAGTCCCCAATATCTGAGTCTTTCGAGCTATATTTCATATCCAAACCATTACAACTCCCTTGCTTGTATATATCAGCTATAGATTTCAACCTAATCCTTCTCAGTATTACAGTTGACATTTTGTGTCTATCTATTCTTACCATTGACATGTCTTGTAAGTATATAAAACTTGTACTTAGGGAAGTGTGGCTATTTGGCTTCCGAATACTTAAACATACTAGAAGAACATTGAATATCATCAATTCAGGATTAACTTATAAATAAAAAAAAAGATGAGAACACCTCACAGTAGAATGTTTATACAAAATATTCAAGCAACATTTATGCTTACTTATAGATTAGTGGATGACCCATTTAGTTTTTAGTATTCTATTTGTGTTTCTGATGGTTTTGTTGTTACTATTTTGAAACCTATTTAATACGATTGAAAATATTACTGTGATGAATAACTGAAAAATTCTGAAATCTTTCCAAGATATTTTTACATACGGATGAAAAATGAACCTGAATGAAATGAAAGCTCTAGATGTATGAAAATGATGAGGTAATACGTTGAATGAACTTAAGTCTCTCCAGGACTAGGACCAGTCACCATGTATTGATGAATCATTGGTGAGAGGAACATCATTACTGTACTTTCATGTTGCCTTCCGTGACCATTATATCAAAGGAAAACTGAGCAGGTGGTACATTTAACTTTCTAATAGGTTCATTATCTGGACAGAGCCGTGAGATGTAATGGTGTTGTAGTTAGATTTACTCAAGGGCTCTTCTCTTGACATATCTGAATATTCAGAGGTTCAATGGAATACTACAGATTCGCATTAATAGGTAGACATTTTCATTTAAAAAGCCATCCTTTTGGAATTCTTTTTGTTCAATAGCTACTTGAAATGACTCTGAAGGTTGGAATTTTTCTCACATAAATGTATGTGTTAAATTTCGCAGTGTGTGCTGGGTGGTGGTGGTGCACACCTTTAATGCCAGCACTTGGGAGGCAGAGGCAGGTGGATTTCTGAGTTCGAGGCTAGTCTGGTCTACAGAGTGAGTTCCAGGACAGCCAGGGCTACAGAGAAACCCTGTCTTGAAAAAAAAAAATTGCAGTGTGGCCATAAGTCTAGACCAAAACAAAAAAAACTTTATTAAGTCTCAAGGAAGAGTTTCCTTCCCGCAAAACTCTACTCAATGCAGCCTAGCTATGTCTGGTAATAAGTGCTCAGAAATAGATATTCATAAATGTACACTGATGAAATTTGAATTTCAATAACTATAAGTATGCACATGTCAAAAAATCATGAGCATATAAAAACATAATTAGAAAAGTTTAAAAACAGCATATTTAAAAAGCTTTCAGCTTCTATACAATTGATGTATTTTTATGAAATTGTCAATGTGATCTTCCAACTTATTGAAAAAGGTTTCCAGTTGCTACTACATAGCTTCAGAAATTATATTCATAATCCAAGTCTTGTGTCCCCACACTGTGGCTAACTCTAAGGAATAAAGAGGAATTTAGTACATTCACTTCCATAATATTTCTGTTTATATAAATTGCAATGTAAACTTAATCATGATGGAATAGTGAATAATAATCACCATTTTCTTTGTAGAGAACTGCAGGGAACTTTATGCAGTTTCTTCTTAGAATAACTTTTTTTTTTTTTTTTTTTTTTTTGTGACTGGTATCTGAGATCCATGCTTACTCCAGAGGGATCTCTGTGAGTCTTCTAACTAGATACTATATATGAATATGAACAATACACTGGTCCTCAAACTTGTCTTTCATATAATACTAGTTCTTAGGTGGACTCTTTGCCTGGGGCAGTATGGATTTCTCCACTAAATCATGCAGGTGTGAAGTTTATATAGGACACCATCTCAGGGTCTCTGTTTATTTACATTATTCAATCCAAAAGTTCTTCAACAGGTTGCTCTGGGAAGGATTTTATAAGATATTTCTAAAAGCCTGACAGGGTGGTATGGCCGATGGTATACTTGAAAATGTGCCTGCTCTGCAAGCACAGGTGGCCAAGTTCAGATCCTTAGCACCCACACCCACATGCAAAATGAGCACAGCAATCTGATGCCTGTTTGTAATATCGCCACTGGGGAAGAAGAGATAAGAAGATCCAAACTTGAACTCAGTGGCCAGGCAGCTTTGCTAAATCACTGACAGACAGACAGACAGACAGACAGACAGACAGACAGACAGAGACAGAGAGTGAGAAAGAAAGAGAGACTGTCATAATAAGTCTAGCATGTCTGTTGTCTACTTTTATAGAGTTGATTGCCTTGGATGTGATCATAGTGGCTCAAAGTTAACACACTTCTCAAACTACTTTTGGAATTTCGGATTCCATGACATAATTTCCAAAAACAGGAGATAAACTGCTACAGCATTCAATTATTATGGCTCATCTAGCTATTCATACCTCCTTTCACCTGAATACAAGTATATCAATGCATCCTGCTTTAGAAAGTTTTGAAGTATTTGTCTTTCATAGAATTTTAGTTATGAGATGGACTCTTCACCTGGCCTAAATCATGCAGTCGTGCAGTTTATATGACAAATTGAGCAGAAAGTGATGGTTATTGAAGAGAAAATTGGTTGCTTACTGTTCTTTTGGTGGAAGAGCCACTCCAAAGCATGAAGGGTACTCATGGGAAAGTCACCAGGGCCATCACATGAGATAAAAAGGAGAGGGAGAGCTGTGAGCTTCTCTCACAGTTTTAATGGAAAAGAAAAGAGGGATAACGTGATAAGATTTAAGGTTGCATTTTGGGTTTCGAGGGATGGAGTCTCTATGTGTCTCTGTGTTATGTAGCCATGATAAAACCTTAGTAGGCATATGATGGCTAAGACTATGAAAGAGCAATAAAGGAGAGGCCTGGTTGGCTGCATGCAGATTAATGGATTGTGTCTGAAAATGTGGCCAAAGAAGGCCAGGCCTCCCAGGAATCATTGCTTTGTTTAAAATCTGAATGAATTAAATCACTGGGGTAGTTAAGACAGATTCTAGAAACGTGGTTGGTGTTATAATGTAGATCAGGCTACTTGGAGTCCAGAGCTACTCTTATCTACCTGTACGTATATTGAACTCTACCTTTAAATACAAAATGAGCAGGATCTAGGTCTAGAATGGCTGACTTTGGTGGTCACATATATTTGGATAAATCTTGGAACATGAAACCATGATCAAAGTACCTTTGTGAATATTATTATATAACAGTTTATTGAACTCATAGTCAGATGAGGCAGGCACACACACACACACAAAAGAAAGTCATGAATTAACATTGCTGTGTGTTAATAATTGTTTTAGACCAAATCCATTTGTATCCATATTGATCAATGTCATTTTGCTAAAGATATTTAAACAAATGATGTTGGTGGATTCCATAGTGGTAAGAACAGTGAAATTGTTATAATAAAAAAATGTCAGAGAGGAATGCACCGCAACTGCAGATAATTTCCTACCCATAAGGCATCTGGCAATTCCAAGGCACAGCCAGTCTTAATGAGTGTCCATAGTGGTCAAGTTGATTTGTCTCTTTTATGGTTTTTATTCCAATGAATTCCAGTGACCTTCAAAATTCAAATTTCCTCAAAATTATCTTCTTTCCCCTGATGAGAATATGTGCATTTGATTCATTTTCCTTTTTTTGAAATAGACGAAGATTTTCATATGCAGTTAAGAGCAGCTAGCAGAGAGGAAACCGTCCTTTTCCCTTTCTTTTTGTATTCGATTTTACTAAGAGGCCTGATGTTTGAGGTTAAGAGAGTCATAAAAGCACAAGAACTATCCTTCATTCCTGCTGCAAAACACCACTAACCAGGGACCAAAGTCTGTAAAAAGAAAACGACTGCCTGATTAATTAACATAGTCCCAGTCTATTCCAAAGGGCAATCAAACACAGGGCACCTGCATAGTATCTTTCTTTTTATATCTAAATCCATTCAGGTAGATTATTCTTAAGAAAATGTAGTTAGTCATGAAATAGATGAGACTGCTGTAATTCCTTCTATCTGTATCTTCCCTCAGGTTCTTAATGACAAATGCATTACAGTTATTTATTACAAGTAGATTAAAGTGTCAGTATGGTTCAATTCATAGCAATCTTATACTTTTAAAATGCATGGGGAATTGGGTTGCTTCCCAGTGCTGACAATGCACAGGATTGCTTTCCAGGGGACTAGACTCCTCGGGAGTCCATTTTTTTATGTTTATTACTTTAAGAACTGAAGGTGCCATCTGCTCTTGCCTCAGAGTTGTTTAAACTGTTTTAAAACCTCAGGTCACCATAAGAGAAACTACCGTGTATTTCCATATAGTAAATTTCATCTGCAAATAATTAGCTACCCAGTCCCTTCTTCTGCCACGAGATGGATAACTATGGATATAAAATGATCTACATCAGCAGCATGCCTCCAGAACTGTGGCACTGCAGACCTTTGTAAGCGATGCTGTAAGGCAGCAGAATGCACGATCACTCTGCTACTCAGGTTCATAGTTGTGCATACTCCACAGGCATACTCTTTGTGATTAAACTATACCTCATAGTGTTGGGTAAATATGTTCTTCTGAAATAGCTTGGGATAAGGGACAGATAGTCAGAGTTTAAATTATGCAGACAGAAACATAACACTTCTGTGGCTTCAAATTCACATTATAAGAAAAAATAGTTACATTAATTTCATAGTAGTTATATAACTGCAATGGTCTTTCTCATTGATTGCTTTATAATGTAAATCTTCAATAATAAAGAATAGCACTATAGAACATTTAATCAATTATAACTGTTTTTAAGCCAAAATTATGAGAATATGCTGAAATTATAGAAATAAACTGGGGCCTTTATAAATACACATTTTTCTGAAGTAGGTCTGACTTGCTTGCCTTTACTATTTGACTATTTTAAAATTTACTTACAGTAAGATACTGATTAAATACCTTAGTACAGGGAAGAGATCTCAAAAATGTTTACCTTTTAAAGAGGACAATAAACTACAGAACACAAGGAGTTTAATAAAAAAAATTACTGTGTTTTCAAACTGTTGGAAAAAATATACTGAATAAACTCGATCCGAGAATTTGATATTTGACTACTACTCAGCAAGAGATCTGCATCCAACTCACAACTAGGATGTAACAGATTCATACAGTTAACATAACAGTGGCCTTGGTTATGTCATACAGTGTTTGAAGCTTTCCTTCCCAGTCACCAGACTGATAACTTTTGGGAATACCATTTGTCCAGATTCATGTACAAATTACTATATACATCTAGGGATTCTAGTGAGTGCATCTCTTTCATAGAACACTTTTTTTATGTGCCTGTCATTTATCTCATGCCCATCATTTAAGTGATTATATTGCTATGGTCATATCCAAATAATTTCATATTTGACAGGTTCTCTTTCTGTTAACAAGGAGAAAATAGTGCTGTATCTCTGCACTCACAGAGAAGATGGATAATATAAATATTTCTTAAGGAAACAGATGTAAACATTTATAAAAATAACAAGAAGCTTACCTGAGGGAATTATTAGGGAAGGGAGGCAAAGGTTGAAATGCTGGACAGTCATGAGGCCTTTATTCTTCCTAACAACTCTCGTATGACATGTGAATGTATTGTATGCTTCATTGAGGGAATTTTGAAGAAAGAGAAGACAGGAGACAAAAAGAGAGGAGTAGAGGGAACTGGAATAGGGCAGAAGGATAGAAAGAGGGTAGGAGAGAAATAGACAGAGACAGGGAAACAGAGATAGAGACAGAGAGACAGAGAATATCTTAGGGACCTAAAATAGTTAAATACTTGCCCATCCAGCTTGAAGCCACTCATGTTTTTCCTGTACAACCTATATACAGAGTGGCCTTCATGCATTTGTAAAGCATATAATTATTAAGTTGTTATTGTATAAGGTTTTGTGTTTCTCCTCTCACATTATAATGTCTACTAAATGCTTGTGAGTGAAGCAAGTTGTCCTTCAATCAGCTGATGCCTATATGTACCCTGATCTGAATGGTGCCATGAAACTTGTTCACAGTTACCCAGACAAGCCTTCTGAAAATTAATGACCATAGTTTGGACTATAAAACTGAAAGAGGGTGCACTTCATCAGAGATGTGAATAAACATCTGCATAACAAATTATATTTTTTAATGTAATGTCAGATATTTATGAACTGGAACATTTATAAATATCTAAAATCAACAGTTCTATTTTCTTACATTTTAGAGACCTGGGACTCTTTGGAACATCTATTATGCAAGGTCTTCTGAATTATGTTTCATCCAAAATGTTGAAAAGAGTTTTTCTTGGGGTGGAGGATGAGAAAGAAAAGAGTGGAGAATAAAGGAAAAGCAGAGGAAGGGGAGGAGAGGAAAGTTTTCATGATTCTGCATTCTTAAAAAAAAAAAAAAAGGACTCAGGTTCTAAGTTTTCTCCTTTCTCCTGTCCATCTCCTCTCCCAGACTTTCTACACTGCCTTCCTTTTCAAAGCACTGCCCTAGTTCATCCTGTGCATAGACAGATACAAGGTTGTCATAAATGCTTCAGTTACAAACCTAGAAATTTTCTTCTTCATCCCAAATCATACTGGATCCAGTGTCCTCTTTGTTGCTTTATTATAAGGGTCGTGATAATCACAACTTATTAACTACTTAGCTGAAGTTTAGGTGCTGGAGTTAAAATGCTGGGTAATCATCTCCACTCTCCATTTCCAGAACCTTTTCATTTCTTCAGGAAGGAATTCCTCCTCTTAAGTAGTAATTCCCATTCCTCCCTTCATCTGATCTTGGCCGTGCTTATTTGATTCTTTAAATGGAATGAATGTGTTTATTTCTAGTATCTTACCTAAGTGGGGTCCATCACTATGTGTTCTTTCCTGTCTGCATTTTAGTTAGATTACGTTGTTACTGTTCATTTGTCTTGCAGTGTACATGTTAAATCTTAACACTGTGCTACTATAGCTAAGGACCACATTAGTTCTTCCATCATTGATTGATATTTGGTTTGTTTCTATATATAAAGTATTTTTCAGTAAGGATGCTGTAAACATTGCTATCCAAGAACCTCTTTCAGTTCCTTCTTTGATTATATTTGGCATAAAACTGTAAGTAAGTTAATTCATACCAGCTTGGCAACTCTTTCTTTTTTTCATTCATTCATTTATTTACTTTACATTCTTATTTGATATTCTGTTGCCTCCTCCCCTCTCAGTCTCTCCTCAACTCACCTCCCCCTAGGTTCCCTCCCATTCTCCTAAGAGAAGGGACACATCCCATGGGTAATAATCTGCCTTAGCATATCACAATATAATAAGTCTGGGCCCATCTTCTTTTACCAAGACTCAACAAGTATGTCCAGTTAGATGAAGGGGATCCAAGCAGACAGTGGGGTCAGAGATAGCCCCTGCTCCTTCTGTTATAGGTTCCACATGAGGATCAACTGCACATCTGTTACATATCTGTAGGGAGACTAGATTTGTCCCAAGCATGCTTTCTGGTTTGTGTGGTTCAGTATTTGTGAGACGTTATGTGTCCAGGTTAGTTGATTCTTTGTTTTCTTGTATTCTTGACCTCTCTGGTTATTTTAATCCTTTGTCCTCCTCTTCCACAAAGGTTGCCTGAGCTCAGGCTACTGGTTAGCTATGTGTCTCAGCATCTATTTTTATTTGTAACAAGGCGAAGTCCTTCGAATGGCAGTTATACTAGCCTCCTGTTTACAAATGTAACAGGATATTAATAATAGTGTGAGGGGTGGGCTCTCTCACACGGCACAGGACTCAAGTTGGGCCATGAGTTGGTTGGCCATTCTCTCATGTCCTGCTCCCTCTTTATCCATTCACCAATTATAGGGAGAAAAATAGTGGGTCAAAGGTTTTGTGACTGAGATGTATCCCCCCTGCTCCAGTGCAATTCTTGCCTCTTACAGGAGGTTACTCTTTCATGTTCCACACCACCTATTGTTCGGATTCTTAGCTAGGTTGACCTTCATAGGTTCATGAGCATTCTCATTGTTCTAGATTTCCTGTTTGCCCTATAGATACGCTCCCACCCCTCTACTGATTCTGGTTCTCTCTCCCAGTCCTATCTCTAGTCATCCTCCCCATACTGGATCCCTCCTGTTTCCCTCCCCACCCTCTCTCTCACCCAGTTCGCTCTCTCCATCCACCTCAGATGTCTATTTTATTTCTCCTTCTCAGTGAGATTCATACATCCTCTCTTGGGTCTGACTTATTACTTAGCTTCTTTCGATCTGTGGATTGTAGCATGGTTATCCTGTACCTTTTGGCTAATATCTATTGTTTGGTAATTCTATGTTTAATTTTAAAGCTCTTGTGTAGCATTTGCTATTCTTCTCTGTATGACTTGTTTTATTGCTTCAACCCCTTTTATCCACCAAATTTTGTTGTCCTTCTCAATATAAATAATAATCAGAACTATGTTTATCTTCTAATAATAAAATGACTGTAATACCTTGCCACATGTCAAGCACATTTCTATCCTTTATACTCCTTCCATTAAACCCTTGAAGTAAGCAAATTCATAATAAATGACTCTGCCATCATGTTATTTCTTCTATGTATTCCTCTGTTTCTTTAAGTTATAGATTTGTCTACATTATTATTTTACTTTTCAATAATTAGGACCCATATCAATGGTACTAATCCATTTAATCACAATTTCTCCATTACAATCAATAGGTCATATATCAGAAACTGGCAGACTGAAGATGGAAGGACAATATTTCATTTATTCTGCTGACATGCATTTTGAAAATTTCCTTTTTGTACTATGTCCTAAAACTATAATAATGTAATATGTTACTTTTGACATTTTGAATATGTTGCACATGACAAAAATGGCCTAAGACACTGATTATTTTATCTACATCATAAGATAAATATTATAGGAATAGAATCCCAAGGAAAAGTCAACTCTAGAATTCTGGAGAACTGAATAGGCTGAAGTATATGATAAGTAAAATAGCAGTATTTGATTAGCACTACTCACTCTATGTCACACAGTGGGTGATAGATGCTTGCCTTTGCATCAATTCCTTACATAATATAATGTGAAGGAGGAGACCCTTATGTCACAAGTGTCAAAGAGGGCTTGAAGAGGTGATAGGTGGTGTGGTTCATGGAATAAAGAGGACAATTTCATTGTTCATCCATTTCTTCAAAGGATGCAGTGAAAGTGTGTAAGGATAAGGTAGGGACATATGACTATCAAGTCTCATCTCTTCCTTTCATCATATTTTAAGACTTTAGGCCAATGATATCCCTAGAGAAGCACCATTTTATATACCAATAAAAATAATTTTGTTTTGTTACACTAGGTGTTCATTTCCTTTATAAATCTTAACATTTATACTGTCAGGTGTCTCTCAGAACTTGGGAGGCAGAGGCAGGCAGATTTCTGAGTTCTAGGTCAGCCTGGTCTACAGAGTAAGTTCTAGGACAGCCAGGGCAACACAGAGAAACCCTGTTTTGAAAAACCAAAAAAATAAAAAAATATATACTGTCAGATATCTTATAATTCCTATTCTTTTCAAACATTTTTGTACAGAAAAATTTGTTTCTTTAAAAGCCTCCTACCACTTAGCTAAATGTGTATTTTAGGAGTTTTATTTGGAATCTCAGGTGACCAGTCAGAGCAATAAGAGTACAATCTCTAATTACTCTTAACTAATTAACTGATTAGAAGTTAATAAGGCAAGTAAGTGCTATTCTTTTCATTAACAGAGTATTAACATGTCAACCAATTAGCTTTTAAAATATATGTGCTAAAGTTTATAAGAACTTTAATAAATTTATTTCAGGGAGAGAAACACTTATTCTAGGTCATATTTAGAGTTTCTCTGAAATTTGATAACTAATAATTTCTAACATGATATTAGCAAACATTTGGGAATATAAGTCCCAAATATTAGTTAGTGCACATTTCCTAATACATTATTATGAAATTGGATATCTTCTATTCTCATTTATAATATTTTTAATATTATTACATTTAAAATTATTTAAAAGAGCGTGCTAGGAAAATGTTGAATGAAAATAACTGATTTGGAGACTACATATCAGCAATAATTTAATAATTATAAGCAATGAATTAAATTTATACTTTAGTAGAAAATTAAAAGAATAAGAAAATTCTATGAATAAGAAAACATAAATTACAAAGAACTGTTGTGATATTAGTTTCATATTCACACTTGAAAATCATTGAATTGTGACTTATATATTTAATGTACTATGTATTATTATTATTGTACTCAAGCTCTAGAATTATTACTCAGTAATTCAAGACTTTATAAAAATTGGTATAGTTTTACTATGATAGTAAACGCTTTCCATACCATTGATTTGATATTTTAAGGTATGATATTTATCAAAAGACCCAGGAAGCACAGAACATATAAATATACTTGTTCTTTTGTACATATGTCCATGCATACTTTTAATGCATGTAGTTTGTGGCAGACATGGAGCAAGACTATTTGGAAAACTTCTGTCTCTGCTGGGCCCCATCAGTCCTCCAATAACTATATGCTCTCTCATCCTGCTAATTTCTGCACAAGTAATATTCCCATTTAAATGAACTTGTAAGGTGCAAAATATGTTGCATATTCACAAACACAAAAGATGACGCATATACTAGATGGAACCTGTATTGGTTGACATTTAACATAGTTTTCCATTTTCTGTTGAAAATATAATAATATGGTTTGCATAGTTTGTTTTCCTTAGGGGTCTTATGATAAACTTTGTGAAACACTAAAATAGTTGAAACAAATCAACTGTGGTATTTTAAACTGAGGAAACTGGAAGGTGATTAGGTGCAGATAAGGTCTTGGCAATGATTTCTTTTTATTTTTTTTTAAATTTTATTGCATTATGATGAGAAAAGTTACATGATTTCAATGTTCTGAATTTGTTAACATTTAAAAAACATATTTTAAGTAAATAGAATTAAATCATATTATTGCTTCCCTTTTGTACCCCAACTCCTCCCAGAGACCCCCCTTCAAAACCTACAATATCTTTTTTGTCATATTCCTTAAAATTTATAAAATATTATAACAATAAAAATGAGTATTATAAAAGTTGTTTGATATAAAACAACAATCAAGTTAGCAGTCTTATGTAGATACTCATCTATAGTAATAGTGAAAATATATTTTTCTCAATATAAATTTTAAATAACTCCAAACATATTAATTGTATATTTTAAAATAATACATCACTACTAGTATTTTCTTAAATGACCATAAATATATAAAGCCTTTTTGTTTGATTGTTTTATATTTAGTAGAGTTTAAAATCTTGGCTCTTACTGTGGTATAAGCCCAAAATAAGAACAATTTTTATACATTGGATTTCGTTGTAATAAGGCTGTACTTCAATCACCCTCATATTACCAAAAGATTTTACCTCCATCATAGCTAAGCTGAGAGCTGACGGTTCTGCTGCACCAAGAAATGAGTTGTAGGCTTGATTTTTGGATGCAGACTTCCTGCTATTGTCAAAGCTGTTTGACTTGAGTGAGTGACTTTATTCTCAGCCCACACAGAACAGGTTACATACATTTAAGAAGTGGTGTATGTATTAAGATGCTCTATCCATAAAGTCATTCACCAACTGTTTCAATGAACAATGATCTGCTTGGAGGGTAATACAGACATTAGGTGAGGGTAAGAATTTGGTTCATGAGCAGTGATAATTTGGAAAAGCATTCATCTCAGACAAAGAGTAATTTATAAAATACTCTTCTTCAAACTTGATACAAGAGTTGCAAATGTCAAGCAAAGCATTCAGTCTCACTCTTTGTTCTCTTACAAGCCACCTCCCTAGTTAATCATCTATGTTTCTTTTGGGTATATAAACACTTTTGAAATATATAAACTGTTCTGAAAACCATAGTATAGTGTAAAAACATGAAATAAATAATACTACTAATAGAGAGGCTGAAATAGGAGAAGCAAGATTTCAAGATCCTTATGTTGTACATAGCCAGACACTGTCACGAACAAACAAGCTGAAAGTGTGTAAAGATTGTACAATATTGGACCTATTTCTCCAATTACCAAATTAGAGAGACCATTGGATGACAATCAACAAATTTTTAATTCCTCATATTTTTGGATTTCAATCGATTAGGATGTGTTGGTAATATTGATTTTCATATTAAGATATTAAGAAAAAGTAATTGTGACTTCCTGTTATCTTTGTTGTAAGAGGTGGAATTAGGTTTGTGTGGATTTGTTGAAAGATTACTTTCTTGCTTCTTCTAGGGTATAGTTTTGCTCCTTATGTTGTTGTTTTTCATCTATTATCCTTTGTAGGGCTGGATTTGTGGAAAGATATTGTGTAAATTTTGTTTTGTCATGAAATATCTTGTTTTCTCTATCTATGGTAATTGAGAGTTTTGCTGGGTATAGTAGCCTAGGCTGGCATTTGTGTTCTTGTAGGGTCGGTATGTCATCTGCCCAGGATCTTCTAGCTTTCCTAGTCTCTGGTGGGAAGACTGCCTGTAATTCTGATAGACCTGCCTTTATAGATTACTTGACCTTTTTCCCTTACTGCTTTTAAAATTCTTTCTTTGTTTAGTGCATTTGTTATTTTGATTATTATGTGTCAGGAGGAATTTCTTTTCTGGTCCAGTCTATTTGGAGTTCTGTAGGCTTCTTTTATGTTCATGGGCATCTCTTTCTTTAGGTTAGGGAAATTTTCTTCTATAATTTTGTTGAAGATATTTACTGGCCCCTTACATTGGGAATCTTCACTCTCTTCTATACCTATTATCCTTAGGTTTGGTCTTCTCAGGCAATGGTTTCTTAATTGCACAGATTAAGAAGAGACTAGGACATGCACAGGGGCAAACTGCACACACACACACACACACATAAAGACACACCCTACACACACCAAAATCCAGATATACATGCACACATACATGCACACAGGCATATGCACATACCACATTATACAAATTTTCACTTTATTTCAAATAATATTGGAAGAATATATTAGCTCAGTGACTTTCTGGACTAATGGGACAAGAGTACCATTTTTAGATCACAGGCTCTCAACCTTCACAATTCTCTGACTCTTTAATATACTTCCTCATGTTGTGGTGATCTTCAAACACAAAATTATTGTATTGCTGCTTCCTAAGGATAATTTTGCTACTGTTATGAATTACAATGTAAATATCTATAGTTTTCAACAGTTTGGATTACAAGTCAATGCTTGAGAAACCTTGTTTCCGAGTCATTGAATGTATTAATTTGGTCATCAATTACTTCCTGAAAAGTCTTTGAGTGAAAGGGCACAGCAATATAAAGGGAATCTTCAGATTAATTATATTTGGCTCTTCGATTGCATGCTCAGAAAAAAGTAGATTCAGTAGTGATATTTAGCAATGATGTTTGTCAAAATTTATGGCATTCTTATTTCATTAAGCATCAACCAGTCACTACATGCTTGCTGATATGCAAAGCTGCACAATGTTCATGGTAAAGGCATTTACTATGATTAAAAAATGTATTTTAGTAGAACAAGATGTTCTTTTCTGAAACCAGCACATTTAATATATTTTATTTTAGAAACTACCATCCTCCTCGTTTCTATTAAATTTGTAATAATGAGGTGTGTGCATAAAAGCTGGTATTTAAAAAGTGAATCCTGGTGATAAATCAGAAGCCTTAATCAGTAACTTGGGAAGTATGCCTGAAGAAATGCTCACCCCATTATCTGCCTTTGTTTTTAAATATCTGGGTGACTGAATATCAAGTTTAATTTTATGGCCATTAGCCTGTAAGTGACAGAAAGTCTTCCACACATAATGATAATCCATATCCCTTAAAGCAGAAACTCAATTGAAGAAAATAGCCTGCATAGATGTGAAATTGGAGACATATGCAAAATGGAAAGAAATCAAAGATAAATTAATGAGAATGCTTATAATTACATTTATGTATTTTCCCTATAATAAACTTTGAGATGAAAATGCACATCTGATTTATCCATATGCTTAATGAAGGGGAAAATTCAATCTAATTACATTCCAGTTGAATCTTTACTTCAAATGCAAATTCTTTCAGTTTTTCAATACTTTACTCTAAAGCGTATCTCCAATAAAAGTAATGTATCAAACGAGAAAAAGTAGCTTTCTCTAAAGCATCCTTTTTTCTTATATCATGTATTAAAACTCACTAAATATAAACACATTTTAAGCCTACAGTTCAATTATGCAAACCTAAAAAGATATATTCATCAACTTCTTGTAGACTTTAATAGAGATTATTCCTAAAACTATTATTTGGAAGTAAGTCATTCTCTTTAAAATCTCATAAAATTTCAGCCTATTAAAAGAGCACTATTTATAAAAAGTACTCTTGTAGATTTTATTCTTTTTATATAACATTCTTTGTTAGTTACTTAAAAAGCAGTAAACATTTTTATTTTCATGTTCTTATTAAATTTCTAGGTATATTTTGACAAATTTTAGTGTGAGGAATGTAATAATTTACCTTAATTTTTAATTTCAATCTAATTAAACCCAATATCAAAGCTAATTATTAAGTTAGTCTTCAAATCCTACCTCCAGAAAAATACTGTATATATTTTCAGATGAAAAATAGATATTGTCTGCATCTGGGACACAGGTAAACATATTTCTCTGTAAAGTTGAAATCTGATCAGCAATTTATTTTTAACCACATACGAATACAAATGGCACAGCTGGACTGCATATAAATTGTGATTCATTTTCCTCTCTGCCATATGTTATCTTCCAAGTAATATTGATGTGATAATAGGAGGGGGATGCAATACTCAACAAGATCCACGTGTAACACCTAACTGCTGTTTCCAATTGCTTTCGTAATATCACTCTTCCTCTCTGCATTTAATTCTGAAGATAAAATCAATGGGGCTGCATGGGGGTATAAATCACAGGTTTTAAGAGACAAGGAGATATTTGAAGTCTGTCTTCTTTACAGATAAATGTTTCAGTCAAACCTTATATCTACTAGAAGATCACTGTGAATATACACAGAATAGATGACATTGTTTATGTCGTGATATGAGTTGGATTCCCCTACAATTCTTACACTTTCTTGCCCACTAATATGAAAGTAATCACAATGGAAGTAGTTATATTTAGTTGACTCTTAGAGGTGGAGCTTTCTTAATCATAATAGCACCATTATAGTAAAAAGAAGAGAGATCAGAGTTTCCTTTCTTTTCTGTGTGAGAATATTAAAGGACGGGTACTTATACAAGTCAAGAAATGGTCCTTCAAAATGAATGAGTTCTACACATACCTTAATCTTGGGTCTCACCGTATCCATCCTTGGAGTGTGAGAAATCACTATCTACATGGCAACCTCCGAGTCCATACTCTTTCTCTGTAGTTGCATAAGCTGAAAATATTTTCATGTGTTTTTTTTTCTCTAGCATAGTTTTGCAAGCATAATCTCTGAAGACATTTCATATATGCCAACACATAAATGTAGTCCTCACCTCTCATGAAGGGAGCTTCTATTTCAAGAGACAGAGACTATTCCACAAGATGACATACAATCAAAGTGCAAAGGAGTAGAGGCCAGTCCCAATGGATACATCTATAAAACAATTCTTGCAACAAAGACTCATTGAACATTTATGAAGGTGGGGTGGAAAGATAGTACATTCCAGAAGTTCATGTGAGATTTTGTCTCCTCATTATGTCAAAGGTACACACAAAAAGTCTCACCAGTGTGACTTCTTAAATATGAGCTAAACAAGAACAAAAACAACAGACATGCAAGAGTGGATAGGCCTCAAGTTAAGATTTTATGTTTATGGTTTTAAATTGTTTTTGAATAGAAAAAAATAGAAAATTTTAATATCTAAAGAGAGAAAAGTAAATTATAATATGTTTCTTCCTTACCCCAGCTCTGAATCTCTAAGTTGCTTTTCTATTAATGGAATTTCATTTCCAAAATTTGAGCCAACCATTTACTTAAAATGTGGAAAGTATTGTACTATATTTGGTTATATATGACATGTATGTGTTGATAAAAAATTGTCTAACAAGACTTAAGGCCCACTGAAAAGGAGCAAAATCATGCGTGCTAACAGAAATTTAGCCATATCACTTTGAATAGTGAGGCGATGGAATATGTAGGGAAACTCCCAACATCATCTTGTTGCAAGCAACACTCCAAATGTCTTATCTCTACACCCACAGGAAAGTATAGCTTAAAGTATAGCTCATTAAAGTATCTTGCTGCATCAAAATGGAAACCATTACAGAAAAACCATATCTGGACACAGTATAGGGATCAATGGATTGTGATCAGCCTTGTCTCAATAGAGCCAGCTCAGCTCAGTCCCTTGCCTCTGTGGATCAAGAAACACTGAGGAGGTGGACACAGTAAAATCAGAAGAATCAGTTGCCAGGAATTCTCCTAGAAATGTCTGCATAAACAATATCTGAAAAACACTTTAGCAGTAGATATATTAGCACAAAGTGGGGAGGGGCAATTTTTTCATAGTCCCACCCCTAGATAAAATCATACAGGAAACTAACGACTGCTGAGAGAAGGGAAATTCAAAGTGCTTAACCCTGAAACTCTATACACACAAGCAACTCAGCATCTATATATTTGTCCTTCGTGTGTGTGTGTGTGTGTGTGTGTGTGTGTGTGTGTAAAGCAATAATGCAAGAAAACAATGATATCAATTTGAAGTAAGAGACTTGGGAAAGGCTGGGAGGAAGAAAATGAAATGGAAAATTGATAAAATTCTTCTTAATATATATTAAAATAATAGTGATAATAGTAGGTGATTCCAAATCTGAAAAATGTTTAAATATGGAGCCTCATCAATAGGAGGAGAGGACCTTGGCCTTGTGAATGTTTTTTGCCCCAGTGTAGGGAAATGCCAGGGCCAATAAGTGGGAGAGGGTAGGGTGACAGGCATGGGGAGTGGGGAGGCAACAGGGGTTTGTTCTTGTTGTTTTTGTTCATTTGTTTATTGGAGGGGAAACTGGGAAAGGAGAAATTTACATGTAAATAAAGAAAATATCTAATAATAATAATAAAAAAGATATAACCAAAAATCCAAAGATTTTTGTGGATTCAAAGATGAAGTAGAACAATTTGAGAAAACTGAAACTTTCAGTCATGGAGTTTCACAGTTAATGTATGAATTCTATGATGAGTATCAGTAGTAAATGCATGAAAAGAACATGAGAGCTTGAAAGGAATGTAATGTCAAATGATTGTAGGTCCCTGGGGATGCACACTGTTTTATCCATTCACTGGCAGCTGGCTCTTTGATTCTTCACCTCCCTACTCCCCCTTAACTGTGAAGGCAACTCCTCTTCCAGGTGTTATACTATAAACAAATCATTTACTCAGACCAATTCAGCATTGTGAAGAAATCAGGATTTTCCCAGGTGTAGGGGAAATTTCAGGACTTATAATCCCAGGACTCAGTAAACTGAGAGACAATAGGAATTTGTAATCAAATTCTACACAGAGTTTGAAGCAAGCCTAAATAGACTCTAAAGCAAGACTCCACTCAACAGTAAAAGAAGACTCTTAAGGTCTTAGTACTGAAGAGACATACCAAAGACTGTTAACACACAATGAGGTGTTTTCTATGAATAAAAGAGATAGTATAATAAATAAAATAAAGCAGTTATATCTATGGAAATTTTTCTATCTGAATTTTCAGAAATGTGTGACTTAGGTAGGTAAGTTAATAACTGAATACACCAGTTTCACAAACTTACTGTTTACTGAGACATGCTTTGTGTTTTCTTATTATTATTGGAGTCATACACATGTACGAAATAAACTTGGTGACATTATATTTCTATTTCCATATTAAGTATTCCCCAGGGGTATCAAATTAAAGAGCAATTAGACGCTTTCAAATTAATTTTTGTTTTCAGCATTTGAACAAAAACATCAATGGTGCTAATAAATGCATCACAACATAACAGTTATGGTCTTGCAGGCTCTGTAACTCCTAATATAAAATTAAAGATTACTGACCAGTTAAAATATTTTATTTATAACTCAGAAGAAGTAGAGTACTTTTAAAAGTGGTTTTTGTTACTCTGATTTTTTGAAAATTTACTCACAAATAGTATTGTGTCTGGCACGCTCTTCATTAATTATGTATTTAGGTGACACATAAAAGAATAAGTATGTTAAAAGTCTTCCTTGGAGATTGAATATTAGAACTTCACATTCTTGATAATTATGGAATTTTTCTTTTTTAATTTTTTATATTAGATATTTTCTTTATTTACATGTAAATTTTTTCACTGGTTAAATTGCAAAAGTTGTATTGGCTATTTTCAATGCAAAATATGAGGGTGTCATAGGAAATAATCACCCAGTACTACTGAAATGTTCGGATTCCATATGATGCTTTCTCCATTTCTGACTGAGGAGATTAAAAAGGTCCATCATCTAGGCTTTAGAGGTAATAGTTTTTCCTGGTTTAGTTAGCTACAAGAAGAATAATCTGAAATCAAGATTCCTGGGAAAGTTAGCTGTAAGTACATCATGAACCATCATGATTCCACCATGATTTCTGCCTTTTACTTTCCAAGAGCTGTGAGCCAGCACATTTTGGATGTTAAAAAAGTAGGAAGAATTGCCATGTACTAAACAATAAGAATGACATAGCTTTGCCTTTAAGCAGGAAGTAAATCACCAAGGTTCAGAGCTTGTGTGGACACTGATATCCAGGAAGATCTATGCCAGTCAAAAATTGACTTTTAAATAAATTACTAATGCACCATGATGAACTCACACTACTCCATCTTCTTGATCAGCCTCAGCCTTTTATGAAATATATTAACACTGCCTTTGGGTATCTGGTCATGTAAGAATATGGGATACCACTTAAGCATTAACCTTAGAAACATGCATTGTTAATTCTTACAAAAGTCCCCAATCGTGTCACTCTTTCAACTCAGGATCTATTTCTAATTTTGAAATAAGGCACTGACATCCTAACTAGGCTACATGTAATGAGTGTCCCTTAACAATTTGTTCTTGGTGTTTAAAAGGCTAGCTTATAGAGCATGGTGATTTTAATAAATATAAGTTATAGTGATCCAAATTGAGCTCTTACTTATCTTCTCATTTTTATGGAATTGCCAATTTCATTCATTGTCTCATTTGGGACTTTTCTTTGACTGTTAAGGAGTATTGACAAGAAATCTAATCTACAATTTGCTTGTACTACAAATTGAGGAGAAAAATCTCCAGAGATGAATTCATCATTGTCCTGATATGTTAAGCATAAACATCACAAACTCTAGCTCTTTTTCTAACATGGTTTAAAGTCTTTTCAACATACAAATCTTTACATGTCTAGTGATTTGATAACTAATATTATGTATTTTAGAGTGGACACTTCTGTTATATGATTATTCAAATTTTACAGTTGAATAAATCCTCCATTTAAAATGGTTTCAATATCTCATTTTTATCAGATTGGGCAAGATATACTCTTTCTAAGTAGAATTTGTCACTCCACAAGGATAAATAATAGTGGGCCCAGAGACAAGAATGTGCGTAGCTGATTACTTGTCTACTTGATAATATTTGAAGAGATCTAGCAACAGAAAAAAATAAACATTTTTAAGAACATATAGTTTTGCATTACTATCTCTGCTGCTGTACATGGATTGGCCAATGTAATTTATGATGTTAAAAAAAATCACTAATGGCTATAAGCAGTTAATTTATACAAGTTCAAGAAAGTGTAATACCTCATAAAAATCATTGAGAAGAAAGTGCTCATATTAAAGATGGGTTGCTAAGTAATATCTAAAGGAAGATATTGCCACCCACATATATTCATTATTCTCACCCACTCATCTCTCTCTCTCTCTCTCTCTCTCTCTCTCTCTCTCTCTCTCTCTCTCTCTCTCCCTTTTTCTCTCTCTCTGTTTGTATAAATCCTGAGATAGTTGGAGGATATTATTCACTATATTAAAAATCCTGAATTGGATTTTACCTCTGCATAATGTTTTCGGTAAGATGTTCTCACAGGTACATAGGACAAGAATTTCTGAGCCAAATTAAGAAATGACCCATAGTTTAGACCTTACAATCCCTCTTAAAACTGATCCTTTCCCAGTAGCTACTGCTTCTGTGCTGCCACAGGTCTATAGAATGCTAGTGTTTTCTCAGTTCTTTGAAGTCAAGATGTATTTAAACTTAACTTCAGACCCAGACTTTTACATCATTGGTAAAATACCTAGTTTTATGTTCATAATATTGTTAGTTATTTTTCCATAAGTAGTTATATATTTAATATTATTGTATGATTAATTCTTTTACTGTATTATAAATATTGTTATTAACAAAAATTATAAGAAATGAAACTCAAGATATTTACAAAACAAAATTAACTTTCTATCTTACTATCATCTTCATAGTGATACTGAGAAGAAAATATGAGAAATAGGTAAAAATATACAGTCTGTACTCAATTCAAATATTCTGTTTTCATTAGATATTAAATATGACCTGGAAAAGAAAATCACTGTGATACCATTCATAAACCTTCTGATTGTAGCACTATCAATATATTAATTAAATATATAAGTGCTTGTTTATTTATATACTGCCTACTTAAAAATTTGAAGCAATTTTATAAAAATATGTTGGTAGTTCTTGAATATAATATAACACAGAGTCATAATGTGCTTAGGCCAATTATATAACAATGCCAGAATATAAAGAATATTTATGGTCATAACCATATGTGTATTCTGAAACATTATTTGCATAAGTAATACATTATCTGTGCAGCATTTCCTCCATCCCATTGTTATTTGACATTACTATGCATTTTTGTATTTTTATAAAGTAGTTTTTGTGTATTACTTTAGTGAATATTACAACATAATTTCAGGAGTTTATCTGTTACCTTATCTGATTCATCTCACTGTTGTCCAGAGTACACTGAAATATTCAACAAAGTACCACTTTTCTTTTATCAGGAATGCTTTTCTGCCTTTTTGAGATAACTAGTATATGGCTGACCCAGCAGAGACACCTATGCTCACTGGGATCCCATCATTGGATTTTCTGCCCCAGCTTGATTAGAGACTCTGAGATCTTTCTACTTAGTTATTTTCCATTCAGTTCCCCAAGTGGAGAATTTGTAGTTCCTAATTTTTGTTTTGTTAATTTGCTTTTCATCCCTTCTTTTGTCTGCATGAGTAATTGTACAGAAACTAAGCCAAATCCCTGCAAATACAAGCACTGTGGCTCAAGACAAATTTAGAAGCATGTTAGCAGTCTACCTTTAAATACTTTAACAAAAAGAAGTAAATAGTTTTACTGAATGAAATACATTCATTATCCTGTTCCTTTGTAAGCTCTTGTATAATAAATACACATCAGCATGCAAATTCCATTAATATTCAATATGTTTGTTTTCAGCATAATTCTACAATGCGGATCATCAGCTTCTTTTTCAAGTCTAACTTATGTGTTGGCAATAATGATTAGTTGGTTGCAGTGACCAACTAATGGAAAGTTAAGAGGATATGGGTGGAAATCAGGGATGGACTTCCCAAGAGCACTATTACTTTTTCTTTCCTTTTTATTTTCCCAGCCCCGTTACTTTTTCTTGAGAAAAGTGGCATGAAGGAAATAAATTGCTCAGTGATAAACACCTATGCATAATAATAGAGAAAGGAGCTTTATGTAATGCCTAACTTAGAGTGCCTCCTACTCCGACATACTCCCAAATATAAATGTTCTCTCTCATCAAGAGCCTTCAAGATAGGAACTGTCAACATAGATTCAGTGACGATTGCTTTCACTTTATGTTCTCATTTTTGTCATTTGCCTTTCATGGATAGTCAGTTCTTTACCTGTCCCATAAAAGGAATGTAAGTACCATCCATAGTCTATATAAAGAGCATCAAAAGGCTCATTAGGTTTCCAGAGTTATATGTGGTACAATTTGCACTTCAGCTTTTCATGAGGAAACTTTGTAAAGGTGTAGACATTGCTTAGTGATCCCTGAAGAAAAGTTTCAAAAAGATAGTGAATTTATTTGTTAATGCTACTATTTTGCTTGATATTTTGTAACAGGATAGTAAGTAGAAAAACATGTATTTAAAATATAAACTCAGAAATAATTATAATAAAAAGACTAAGATAACAAAATGTTTCAAGAATGTGAAAGAAAAACTAAAAACTCATTGAAATTACAAAGATCTAAGCAATTTAAACAAGAGTATATAAAACACAAGAATTAGAGAAAATACATACTACTTATATTTACATCAGTCCAGACACACTCACATAAAATCTCATTAGTTTCAGTATCAAAGGTCAACATACAGATGTCACACCTCAGCTGAAATCATAACAACTACAAGGAATAACTTTAAAAATCCATAACAGGTGTCTAATCAAAATTTATTAAAATGGTTCACTTCAGCTCAAATATTTTTCTAGGTATTAACTTAAAAAGTTATCATTTTTGGCCATTTGCATGATCTTCAACACACAGAAGAGTATGATCAAATATAATCAAATTATCAATATGACTATGGGACTACACTACTGGAATATTTGACTGAACCAGGTGAGATACTATCTAGACAAACCTTTGTCACTGATTTTCTTCTTAATAAGAAAATAAAAACTTCTGTCTGGATATTGAACACCATGACCTTAACTCAGAACAACATTGTAATCCCTACCTGTTACCAACAAATAAAAAAATTAAAAACAGAAAAAAAAATAGACATATCTTCTTAAATGCCAAGGTCAAATCTAAAACTAAAAATATATTTACCAAGTATAAACAGTTCTCTTTACATATATTATTCTCACAACTGTTACATATTCTCTGACTAAATGAGGCTACAAGGTACCATGTTGTCAAAATCACAACTTTGGGAATAATATTCAGGCTATCAGGATAGAGCTTATGGGACATTGCAAGGATCAAAAAAGTCAAAACTAATAGAATCATATTTCTTTCTTATATTGACAGAAGCTAATATTTAGCACTCTCTGAATTAAAATGAAATCCATTCTTCAGCCCAACTTGTTCCATTATGGCTAGCTCCACTTGATGGTACACCTGTTACATGGACAAGGGGAGCTTTTGCTATGACTCTGCCAATGAGGAAGTCATCTTATCTCACTTCTATAATTTCTCCAGACATCCGGTTTCCTATACAGGAGTTTGATATGAAAAACATTAATTGTGCAATTACACAGTAATCCATCAAACAAAACAATATGGCAATCTAATTATAGGTTGTATTGTAGAAATAAGAAGTGGAGGAGAATGAGGATAATTATAATGATAAATGATGATGAGGAGGAGGAGGAGGAGGATGATGTGGCAACTATATCTCTAATCATATCTCTCAACCTCTTAACATAAAGTCATTGATAAAGACAAAGCAAACAAAACAAAACAAAAAAACAAAAACAAAGAACCTCCTTAAGTTTCTGACCCAGAAAAACAGTTTTCTTCACAGTACAATTGAAGACAATGTGACAAAGAAACCATTGACCTTGTTAACCCATACAATAAAGTGTACAATCTTTGGCTGGCTTTCTTGCCAATTTTCTTTAACAAGAGCAAAATTGCCCAATTACCTTCTTAGCTATGTTTTCAGTAAGAATTATGGTAATACTAATACTTTGTATATGCTACAACTGCCACTTCACCCTCACAGCAACCTCCAGGATCTATTGCTATCATCTAATGGCTGGCCTATGCTCTAGATCTCTGCCTAAGATTTTTTTTGTGGTCCCTTAGAAAAACTCTCCTTGAAGCCACCGACTACTTCCTTTTACTCTGGTTCCCTTTTGGCAGCTTGAAGCAATTAGAACGGCCATCATCACCTACCCCAACAGTAGTAGTTGCTTTGATCTGTGAGAGAGAATGAGAAAAAATTTGAAGGACAGGCAGATAAGGAAAAGAGAAAGACGTTTCCCAAGAGAGCTATTTCCATGGTCATGAGAGAGGGAGCAGGGAGTAGAAGCCACATACACACCTCCCTGTCCTGGCATTCTACTTTCATGGGAAAGAAAATAAAATAGCTAGGAGGATCCAAGGACTGTTCTAAAACCCTAACCTAGAACACCATTGTAACCTTTCAATCTGTTTCCTCCCATCATGACTTGTGATCAATTAAATAGTTGTTTTTCATTTCCCTCCTCCTCTTGTCTTTTGTCTTTTCTACATGTGAAGTCATTTCATCTCCAGACTGTCAGTTCTTTGAGTCGCCCATAGAATGAACTGTTATTTCCAGGATCTCCATTATATAAGAACCATCAAACTGTGCTGGCAGCCTTATTCAGGGATACCCTATTCTCTCCATAACTACTATTGTGCTACTACTACCACCACTACTGTGACTACTTCTACTATTTCTCTACTTCTTCTTTCTTCTTGTTCTTTCTTCCTCTTCCTCCTCCTGCTTCTTCATCCTCCTCTTCTGGTTCTTCCTATTCTCTGTTCCTCTTCCTCCTCTTATTCTTACTATTAAAAGTGTTCTGCATTAACTTTCTCCACCTACATCCCTTTACTATATTATAACCTGACAGCATATTTAATCTGATTCTTTGATTTGAGTAATTGTATAACATTTAGGATATTTTTAAGTTATATGGTAAGCTTTATCACTCTAAGATTCTACTCATGGTACATTCCTCTGGATAGGGATTCAGTGACTGTGATTTCTTAGAGATGGCATATACCTGAGATACCACACTTAGGAGTCTAATGCTGGAGGATTTTACACTCAAGGAAAGCCTAGGTTATATAAAGAGACTCTGTCTCAAAGTATCTTTTTTTTTTTTCTGAACATCAACAAGCAATCCAGGGACTAGAGATATAGTTTATCAGTTAAGACCTTACAATGAAGAGTGGATACAGAACATATGGTTCATTTACACAATGGAATACTACTCAGCTAATAAGAATGGGGACATCCTGAGATCTGCAGGCAAATGGATTGAACTAGAAAATATCATCCTGAGTGAGGTAACACAGACCCAAAAGGACATGCATGGTAAGTACTCACTAATAAGATGATATTAGCCAAAAAAAAAAAGCTCAGAATACCCAAAATACAGTCCACAGAACTCAAAATGTCAACAAGCTGAAGTGCCCCAGTGAGGATGCCTCAATCCCACTTGGGAGAGAGAAGACAGCTATTACAAGTAGGGAGGGAGGGAGGAACATGGGAAGGAAATTAGATTGGAGGGAGAGTAGGGGAGAGAGGGGAAACTGATCTGATATTGAGTGAGGGAAAAGGACTGAAGCCCTGAAGGCCAGCAGAAAGAATGGAAATAGGCAACCTCAGAAAATGGGAGGTTAGGGGGACCTTCCAGAAAGCACCAGAGAACTGGGAGATAAGAGACTCTCAGGAATCAAACAGAGTGATTTCCCAAGAGTAGGGAGAGGGAACTTATAGAGCCCACTTCCAGCAGGAAGACAGGACATCAAGTGAGGGATGGGGTTGCCATCCCACAGCCATATTTCTGACCCATAATTGCTCCTGTTTGAAAGAACTGCAGGGATCGAAATGGAGAGGAGCCTGAGGAAAAGAAGGTCCAAAGACAGTCCCAAGTGGGATCCAGCTCAAGGCAAGGTTCCAAGGCCTGACACTATTACTGAGGCTATGAAGCGCTCACAAAAAGGGACCTATCATGACTGCACTCGAAAGACCCAACAAGCAGCTGAAAGAGTCAGATGCAGATATTTGCACCCAACCAATGGACAGAAGCTGCTGACCCCTGTGGTTGAATTAGAGAAGGCTGAAAAAAGCTGAGGAAGACCAGCAGTCTCAATTAATCTGGACCTCTGAGTTCTCTCAAACACTGGACCACCAATCAGACAGCATACCCCAGCTGATATGAGGTCCCCAACACACAAACAGTAGAGGACTTCCAGGTCTATCTTTATTCAGAGATGATGCACCTAACCCTCAAGAGACTGGAGGCCCCAGAGTGTTTAGAGGTCAGGTGGGGTGGGGGGTGGGGACATCCATGTGGAGACAGGGAGGGTGGGAAGGAGATGTGGGATGTGGAGCAGTCAGAGAGTGGATTGAGGGGTAAGGAATGGAATATGGAGTGTAAAAAATTAATTAATTTTTAAAAGACCTTATATTGATATTGCAGAGAACCAGAGATAGATTCGGAGCACTCACATTAAGTGATTTACACTTTGCCATTCCAGGAAATCTGATGTTTCTAATTCCCAGGGAACAAAAATTCATGTGCACACATGTACACAAAGTCACACACACAGAGAAAAATTAATATAATAAAAACACATCTTTTAAAAATGTATAATTTATGGCTAGTAGATACAATGAAATATCTGGTATTCTAGCCTAGTCAAACTCTTGTTAAGTGAGGGCTAGTATGCTGCACAACCTTCCTGAATAACATCCACTTCATAAGTTAAAGGTTGTCCTAATTACTGTAAATCTATGGTGTAAAGTGTTGTCAATAAGACAATCATTTAAATGACTGCAAATTTAAATGTTTTTCTTCATGATTTTGCCTGGTTAAGTCATTCTGATCTAATATATGTAGGGAATATGCGGTATATGAATCATCCTCTCACTTCCACTTATGGATCAGTTAAAGATAATAGAGATAGCAAGTGTCCTATGACCTCAAACTCATTAGCAACTGTCAAGTGTGATTTCAAGAGTCTGTCTACTCTGTAATCTCCCCTGTGCTCCTGTCTTCTTTCTTTCACCGATTTAGCTACAATTAGCTACCTTAGATGATTCAGACTATTCTTATTGAGATGGCTCTGACCCTTAAGTCTCCCCTCACCCAAAGTCTATCACACATGTTTAAATTATCTTTAATTGATTATATCTTCTTCTTCTTTCAGATACTTTAAATCCTTCCAATACTTTCTGAGAATTCAGGAACAATAACTATCAAAGTGCTTCTTATGCACCTTCCTCTATGACATTTCTGTTCATTCTTTGCTTACGCTTCCTCCTTATAGTATTACTACCCTGAGGGCCTTCTCCAGTGCTCATTTGAGTTCTTCTTGGCCTCACCACATTTTACTGCCCTGTGATTCACAAGCACTTTGACATTCTCCTTGTTTTTATTTATTTTTTTTTGTTTCTTTCACAAAAGACGTTGAATATGAGCATTCTGTCTGTCATTAGGCTGTCCTCTTTCTCTTTCTTTGTCCCTACACACAAATACACACACACACACACACACACACACACA
>JADRCD010208854.1:0-13745 GCA_019843815.1 Montemys delectorum
AAAAAAAAAAAAAAAAAAAAAAAAGAAGAAAAAAGAAAAAAGAAGGAAGAGGAGAGCCAGGCTGATCCTATAAGTTCAAGACTAGCCTCATCTACATAGTGAGACCCTATCTCAAGAGGTAATATCATGTAAAGATTAAACATTTACCTTGTAAAATATATAAAATTTCAAAATTAGTAAAAATGCTTTTATAAAAGTAACCTTTAAAAAACAGTATCTAGGGGTTAAGAGCACTTACTGCTCTTCCAAAGGTCCTGAGTTCAATTCCCAGCAACCATATGGTGGCTAACAACCATTTGTAATAGGATCCGGTGCCCTCTTTTGGTGTGTCTGAAGAGAGCAACTGTGTGCTCATAAAAGTGAAATAAATAAATATTAAAAACAAACAAATAAAAACACAGTATCTATTACAGGGTCTGAAAAGATAGCTTGTGGTTCAGAGAACTTGCTGCTCTTACTGAGGACCAGGGTTCGATTCCCAGTACCCACATGATGGCTTACAATCATCATAGCTACCCAGTTTGAGGGGCTCTCTTCTGACTTCCTCAGGAACCAGAGAATACATACATGTTTGCTAGCAAACCACTGATATACACAAAAATAAACAAATCTAAAAAAAATTATTACAAAATAACCACTCATTTATAACTCCCTCTTTCAAAAACACCCCATCTCTTGTATAAAGTAGTTTAATTGCTAAAGGCCCTACCTTGTTCAACATGTGTTCACTAAGAAATGGGCATCAATAATGAATAGATGGTTATAGCAAATACTATTAAAGAAATAGACTCTGACAGACTAGATTATGTTAAAACATGAAGAAATACAGAGGCAAATAAATGTTGAGGGGGAAGAAAACAACAAGAAAAGTGGTTTCAAGGTGTAACATCAAGCACACAAATCAGTAAGGTGGTCAGATGCTTGATGTGTCCACGAGAAGGGCCCTTTTGGCTAGAGAACAGTTTTTAAGTATGGGAGTTATAGGAATCAAAGGAGAGATTACATCACAGTGTGCTTGAATGTACACAGATGTCTAAGAGTAAAGAAAAGCCATAAAGTTCCCTGCGTCTCAGGATTTCAGAAAGCATCAATTTATCATTCAGAGCTTAAAAAAAAACAAAAACAAACCGACTGCTGGGTACACAGTAAGTACAATCAGTTCCATTTTTTAGAAGTTCTGAGTGAGTGTGTGTGTGTTGTAAATATTCATGAGACAGGAACATTTTACCTTGATCCAGACCCATAGGATTTGGACTCAATTCCATGAAGGCAGTCTTGCAAAGAGCTAATAAGAACTTTGCAGCGGTCATCTGCGGATACTTTGGACTGTTTAATTAAAGAAATTGCTGTCACCAATGTCTCAATAGCACTCCCATAGTCGCCTGCAGGGGGAAAAAAAAAGGTTAATTGTCAAACAGATTTTTGTTTCCAAATTATCTTTTGAGATACTTCTAGCTGTCCTAGAACTCTCTCTACAGACCAGTCTGGCCTCAAACTCAGAAATTCGACTGCCTCCTGAATCCTGTGCTAGGATTAAAGGAATATGTCACCTCAGCCTGACCTCAAAATTGTTTTTTAAGATGACCATAGACAAGCTGGAGAGATGGCTGAGTGGTCAAGAGCCCTGACTGCTCTTCTAAAGATCCCGAGGTCAATTCCCAGCAACCACATGGTGGCTCACAACCATCTGCAATGCGATCTGATGCCCTCTTCTGGTGTGTCTGAAGATAGCTACAGTGTACTCATATATATAAAATAAATAAATCTTAAAATAGATGACCATAGACAATGACTTTTGTTCAGTGTTTTGGAATTTGGAAAAGACTCTCATTTTCATGAAGCTAATGCAATCGATTGTTTTGTCATGTAGAGACACAGTTATTATTTTGCAAATACAAGAATAAGCTACCTCTAGAACTCTGAACTATTAAACACCAAAGCTAATATTTATATCTTTTTCATGTACACAAGTGTTTTGCCTACATATGTCTTTGTATCCAAAGAAAGAGTGGTGCCAGAGAGGATGTCAGATCCCCTGGAACTGAAGTTATAACAGTTTATGACCCACCACATGGGTGCTGAGAATCAATCCTGGATCCTATAGAGGAGCAGCCAGTGTTACTCATAAGCTATGTCTCCAATCCCCAGTTGGAATTTATTTTTAACTTTATCTGTATGGATATTTTACCTGCATGTATGTGTGTACACCATGTGTGTGCCTGGTACCCACTGAGGAAAGAGGAGGATACTGGATCCCAACGCTAGCATCCAGTACTCTTAACCACAGAGCCACCTCATTACCCCTATAAGCATTTAAATCTAAATCTAAATCTAGTAATGTAAAATTGGTAGTCTTCTTACTACGCTGACATGTATCTTCCTTTAATACTTTAAGTGACAGATAATGATTTGAGACTAACTATACAGATTATATAGAGTTAAGAAAACTGCACTTAAGCTTTGCATTTTGTTTTAATTTTAAATTGTATGTGTAAGGGTGTTTTGACTACATGTGTGTTTGTCTTTGCATTATAAGCATGGCTGATGCTGCAGAAGCCAGAGAGGGCCTTGGATCCCCAGGAACTGTAATTAATAGATGGTTATCAAACCGGGGTCCTCTGGAAAAGCAGCCAGTTCTAAACAGCTAAGTCATGTCTCCAGTCCCTGGGTTTAGCGTGTTTCAAGATTGAAACAAATATACAAACCAGCACTAGCATCAGACACAGCTCTTGAAATAGCACTGCTTGAGATTGCCCGATTTCTATTCATGATTTCTTCAAACTCAGCTTCACTCAGAGGTGTTCTTGCAGTATCCATTTCCCTGCAAAAGACAAAGAAAGAGTAAGCTGTTACTTAACAAAAGTTCTCAAGTTAGTAACAATGTAAACAACTCCACACAAGCAGCTTTCGGCATTTGCTTTAGAGACAGTTGTTACTTTTCCAGATTGGAGAATGCTATTTTCCCTATCAGATCAAATTCCCTTTTGCACTGTCTTCTGGCTGAAATCTGTGACAGTTTAGAAATCTAATCTTTCTACAGGACAGAAACTACATTTCTAAAATACAAAAGGCTTCATAGTGCTTTATCTTTTACTGACTAAAGGGTTTAACTTACATGACTACATGTTTAACTTACCTCCCAGGGGGACCATAGTCACCCCTATCATATGGGGGAGGTCGGCCATATGGGTCTGTCGGTGGTGGACCTCGACTATCTGATGTTGGCATGCCACTATTAGTTGGTGGAGGAAAAAAAGCAGGATTCACATGTGGAGCTGGTGGTGGGGCACCTGGAGGTGGTCCCGGAAGATGTGGAGGAGGAGCAAGGGTAAGGGGAGGCCCTAGTGGACCTGGTGGTCGAGGTGGAAAGGGGCCTGGAGGTGGAGGTGGTCCCTGCTGTGGAGGCGGTGGACCTGGAGGGGGGCCGTAGCCTGGAACTGGAGGTGGAGGCCCAGGAGGAAGTGGACCCAACGGAGGCTGCCCAAAAGGTTGTCCAGGAAAAAGAACTGGTGGAGGAGGGCGGTCTCCTCGATTAGGAGGTCCTGCTAGAGGAGGTGGCAGAACCTGACCAGGAGGTGGAGGACCTGGTGGACCAGGTGGGCCAGGTGGGCCTAAAGGTGGACGTGGTGGAGTTTGTCCAGCTATAAAATAGAGAAAAGGAAAAAAAAAAATCACTTCAATAAAGATATTTAACTATTACATGTCAAGAATATATTTCTAAAACAGAATTTATAAACCATGACTCGCTCTTGGAATGAAACCCACAGGGTAATGTTCTAATAACTACAAAGATAAAGAACATCCTTACAAATTTAACTAGTATAAATTATGATTAAGGAAAAAATCACTAAAACAAAACACCTGGTAAGACTTTAACACTTAGAGTCTCCATCTTTCAGCATACACACTTCTCACAGTAAAAGCACCCACCTTATAGTCTACTCTGATGCCAAGCTAGGAAGTGAAACAAGGAAAATGGTCTTGAAAGGATTTTTTAAGAGGTAAGAAAATAAGACGGATGTAAATATTCTATATAAAGTCAAGCAAGTTTGGAGAAAAATAAAGACCTTTTAGGCCAAAAATGGGTATTTCCTCTATGCTGTGCCCCATATGCCATGGAATCCTAGTTTCCAGGAACAAAGGCCGAGTTCCTTTAACAAGATGCTTGATCAAATTTCCTGGGTTCCAAAAATAGCATAACAAGGAGAGTGAGTCACATTAATAATGCATTACTTGAAAAAGAGAGAAAGGAAAAGAGGTATTAGGCAGACATGTTTTCTTCATGATAAACTTAAAAAGTTTTACCTGGGAAAGGTGGAGGTGGCCCTCCTGGTCCTGCTGGCCCAGGAAATCTGTCCCCACCAGGAACAGCCCCTGGAAAACGGCCCCGTCCTCTACCACCTTGTGGAAATGCTGCACGTGAACTGCCTCCTGGAGGACCAGCTTTACCTTCCCCAGACATTTGTCCTGATTGTGTAGCTGCAAACATCCAAATACTCATAAGTAGCACTTATTAAAAGTTTTCTGAATTGTAGCCACTGTAGTTAGGAACTATTTCTAAGTTCATTTATACTATTCATCAATTTATGGATGCCTCGGACCTATGTAAAGTACTTGGCAAGGAAAACATTCACATTTAAATACTTTCTTAGTCTTAAAATAGTTGAGTTTAAATGTATTTCTACTGAGAGATAAACAAGTCACTTTTAAAATTCCAGTACTTAGCAAAAGTCACCACAGAAAATCTTCAACAGAAATCTGAATTTCAATAAGAGATTATTTTATGCCGTGTAATATATTCTTCAGTTAAATCTCAATTGCCAAAAATTTAAACAAAACCACCTGAATTTTTATTAATAACAAACCTCTTCTGCATTTACTTTACCAAGTAGTAAAAGGTCTTGGCAGCAAGCAGAAAACCCAGTAACTACTTCATTAGCCTCTCCCCCATCAGAACGTCAGTACATATAGAGGCTCCTCCTCTAAGGGTTAGAACCCAGCTTCCTTTCTCCAAGAGAGTGGCAGGACAAGACTGCCAGCACCAGAGACTTGTCAAACTGTTGCATACTGATTATCTAGAAAAACCTGGAATGGGAGTGGGTTTCCAGTATATTGGCCCATAGTCATAAGCAATGATTAAGTCAAGTTCATGAAAAACTAAATAGTAACATGGCTTCCTAAGTATAATATTTAACAAATGCCAGCAACTCCACTTAAACACATTTTTAAAAAGGCTGCTGAGAGATTTGCTTACTTTTCCTGGATTGCATTTCAAACTGACTCAGGAACTGTTTATTGCATGGAGTTACAACAGGATTCTGACCATGAAGTTCTCTTTTAGGCAAAAGATCCATTAACTTTTTGGAAGATGCTTCAGATCCAACACCAACAAGGGCAAATCTAAAAGATGTTAAGGGGGTAAGAATAAAAAGCAAGGAAGAACTGAGAACGTTGCTGTTGATTAAAAAAGAAATGGTCTTAGCTTCTTTTTTAAAAGATTTATTCATTATGTACAGTGTTGAGCCTGCATGCCAGAAGAGGGAGCCAGATCTCATTACAGATGGTTGTGAGCCACCATGCGGTTGCTGGGAATTGAATTCAGGACTTCCGGAAGAACAGCCAGTGTTCTCGACCTCTGAGTCATCTTTCCAGCCCTCTAATTTACTCTTAACAGAAGAAAAAATTAAACTATTTAAGACTACACAAACTTACACTATGTTTTATAATGTACTACAGAATTCACTCTTAATGTACAATCCAATAATTTTTTTAAGTATATTCATGTGTTTTACAAACATCATGATGGTTCATGTTATAACATTCATCATTGTCAAAAGAAAATCCATAGCACCTACCACTCCAATTTACTCATCTCTTAATCATAGGGAATCATAAATCTATTGTCTCTATGGATATGCCTTATTTAGAATTTTAAATAAATGGAGTGTGAAATTCTTTACAACCAGCTTCACTGATTATTAAAGGCCTAGACATGCTATAGCATATATCACCAATTATTCCTTTTAATGGCTGAGTAGTGTTCTAATATAGACATCAGTTTTGTTTTTGCTTTAAGTCCACCCGTCAGGTAACAGGCACTTGGGTTGTTGTCACTTTTTATTGCCACAAAAAGATATTCAGGGGCTGGAGAGATTGCTCAGTGGTTAACAGCATTGACTATTCTTCCAGAACTTGAATTCAATTCCCAGTACCTACATGGTGGCTGACAACCATTCATAACTCTAGTTTCAAGAGATCCAATTCTCTCTTCTGTTCTGCATGGGTATTAGGCATACACAGAATGTGTGTATTTGTGTGTGTGTGTGTGTGTGTGTGTGTGTGTGTAATTGTATATATATAGCCAAACACCCATACACATAAAATAACAAACTAATGCTCAACATCATTATCCACCAAGGTACATATCAAAACCATAAAGAGACACAATTTCCCACATAATCAAAATGAGAGCTATTCAGTGTTGGTAAAGATAATGAAAAACTACAATCCACCTGCATGGTTGAATGTACAATCTGGCAGCTTCTTAAAAGTTAAACAGACTTACCATATAACTTACTAACTCCTAGGTATATGCCCAAAGCAAGCAAAATGTTATGTTCACACAAAACAGTACATTATATTCTTAGGGTGACCACCTTAATAGCTAAAAGTAGAAACCACCCAAGCACTCCCTAGTGGATGGGTCCTATGGGATTATCACTCAGGTGTAAAAAGGAATGCAGACGCTGTCACACAGAGGAACCTTGAAAACATTATGCTAGGTGAAAGAAGTCAGACACACAGGAGATTATTATTGTATTTATAAAATACACAGTATATTTTATAGTACCCAGAATAGGCAAATTCTGAGGTAGACAGTACATGAATGCTTGTGGGCCAAGGGTACAAGGGAGATCGGGGATTAGTGCTAACAGACACAGGATTTCTTTGGTGGTGGTGGGTTAGGGTGATGAAATGTTCTGAAATTAGAGAGTTACAATAGTTGCTTAACTTTGTAAATATGTATTTTTAAGTACTGTTTTGTACTCATACACATACAAAATGAATGTAAATAGATCCAATTATGTGTTTACTATATTATTTATAAGAGGCACAAGTGGAAATAAGAAAAGATGTATTTATCACTGAGCATTTCTTCTGTTCTTTCCAATCAAATATGACAAAGTATGAATTACACTATCTTTTAGGGGAAAGTATAGAAGCACATTCACTAAAGTGATTATCTATAAATGGTGAAAGTGTGGCAAGTCATTTTCTTACTTTTAGATATTTGCATTATATAATGCTCATATAATAATCTTATCCCATGTGTGTGATTTGCTTATTAGGGAAATGGAGCAAGGTGTCATTATTCTTCAGTTATTCTCCATCATTTTTCTTCTTATGGTACTGGGATCAAACTCACACATCAGGCAAATAGTTCTAGCATCAAGCTACAGACCCAGATCTTCAAAATCTTTTTTTGTGGGGTATATGGGGGGCGGGGTGGGGCATGTTGAGACAGGGTTTCTCTGGAACTTGCTCTTTAGATCAGGTTGCTTGCCTCTGCCTCCCAAGTGCTGGGAATAAAGGTTTGTGCCACTACTACCTGGCTCTTCCCTATCTCTTAAATCACAACAAAAACAATGCTTCTTAGCACAGCTTACTTCAATCTTAGGAGTGTACTCAGAAGAATCAGGAAACAGGCCTAAGTCTCCACAGCCCCATCTCAAGCAGCTTCTGTGTGTTTTTTAAAACCAAGGAATATTAAATTCGAATATCAACCTTTGCCTAAGATCTTCCGTCTAGTGTGTTTATGTGGGTTCCTAGGAACTAAGATTGTCAGGTTTGTGCAGCAAGGATCTCTACTATGTAAGCCATTTGTCAGTGCTAATGTGTTCATGTGAGTTATCAGCATTAATAAACTTAAGGAAAACTAGTTTGTAAGTTGTAATCACTATCAGATTACATTAGGAAAAAAATAAATTCTTACCCCTTTGATTGTCCATTTGCCCGATTTTCAAAAAATTTTATCTCCAAAATATCATTTACTCCCAAAGAATGAACGGCCTCAGTTAGGTCCTCATCTGTTGTCCACTGCAAGATATTTCCTCTTATTAGCCATTAAATCATACTCAGGTTTTATTGTCTGAATTTAATGTTTAAAGGACAGCAAATGATAATAAAAAATTATTTTTTATTTTTGCAAATCTAAGTATAGTTATTGCCCGTCAACCTACCATATATAGTAGGTAGCTAATACCAATATGTAGGTTTTTACCAAACACTTAATTCTTACCTGAGTCACTATTCTCATAAGATACAACAGAAGGGATAAACAGCTTGTCCATATTCACAAAACATAAACATATGCCAATTCCTTTTTATTCTTTCTTCTTCTTCTTCTTCTTCTTTTTTTTTTTTTTTTTGTTGTTGTTGTTGTTTCTTTTTTTCTTTTTCCGAGACAGGGTTTCTCTGTATAGCCCTGGCTGTCCTGGAACTCACTCTGTAGACCAGGCTGGCCTCAAACTCAGAAATCTGCCTGCCTCTCCCTCTCAAGTGCTGGGATTAAAGTCGTGAACCACCATGCCCAGCTTCTTTTTTTTTTCCTTGATAGGGTTTCTGTGTAGCCATGGCTTATACTGGAATCCACTACATAGACCAGGCTGTCCATGAACTCAGAAAATAAGCCTCCAGAGGCATGCACCACCAAATCCAGCAAGAGCACCATTTTTTGTTCTGTTTTTTGAGACAGGATCTCAAATGTAGTCTTGGACCTAACTGTGTAGACCAGGCTGGCCCTCAAACTCAGATATACACCTGCCTTTACCTCACCAGTACTGAGATTAAGGATGTGCACCACCATACTAGGCTGCCAATTCTTATTTAGCAACTAAATCTCATGTTATACTGCCATTATTTCCAATTTTGTGAAGACTGTTCAGACTGGTGACAGAAGACTCCGTCAATGTGAGGGCTGGAGAGATGGCCCCATGGAAGACCCCAGATTCAATTCCAAACACCTACATGATGACTCATGATGCCAAAAGAATATCATATAACTCCAGTCCCAGGAAATGAAAGGCCTTCTTCTGGCCCCCGAGGGACTGTATGCGTGTGATGCAAAAACATACTAACACACAAATACCCATATACAGTAAACTAAAACAATAAAGCAATGTGAAGTTAAATATTTTCACATAAAATTCTATAGGCAGAGTAGAAGAGTGTCAACATGTTGCTATAATGTTTAAACTTCCAATATACTAGCTGAGATAAAGATGTTCTAGGACTGCTTTAGTGACTATGCCAGGTCTAATGCTAACAGACAAGTGCTCATGAGGCATTTAACCAACAATCTCAGAAATCTTATGAACAACACAATTAAAATACAAAATATATCCAGGCAACAAATATTATAACGTATCTAACAACTTCTAACTAATTTCAAATTTAAGGTAAGAAATGAAACTTAAGTCTGTAATATGAATTAGAAAATAAGGAATAATTTAAAAACTATAGTGGTATTTTATCTTTCTTACTCCCATAATCTTAAATTCTTAACTTCAGACCTTGTGTGAACATTTTTCTTAGTGAAACTGGTAAGAATGTTAAAAAGGGTGAGTGGAGACAATTGCAAACTCAAATAGTATATCGCCAAACCAGACTATAAACTTCAAAATTATAGTAACTGCAATGTCTTTTTAAAAGAACTTGGTTTTGCCCTTCTTACCACTTGGGTAAACATGAAAAGAATTATAATTTTTTTTTATATAGAGAGATGTCCATTTTTTTTAAAGCTGGGCAAAAACATGTACTACTAGAGCAGTTGAAATGCCTGCCAACAATCTGGGTTAGCTTTCCTTACCCATGTTAAATTTCCAATATACAATGCGATTCTCTTTCCAGTGTAAGTGTAGACAACGTTTGGTGCGGCTCCTTTACCCACATCATCACCAACAGTTGGTGGAAGTGTGTCCATGTAGTCACGATCTTCTGGGGCATCGCCATTATTTGCAGATGGAGAGATGACATCATCATACAAATCAATCTGATCATGCCCACCATATTCTGCTTCCTAAGACACAGAAATAATGTTCTAGATTATATGACAGTCAGAATACTAAATAAATGTGAATACCAGTTCATTCAACCTTCTTATTTTAAAAATCTGATAAAGACAGGAAAAGGCCCAACAATCTTAATATAAGTCTCTCTTACTTTATATATAATAGATGTGTTCTTGAATGTATTTAACTAATATCTTCCTTGAATGTAAAATATTCTTAAAAGCAAGCACACATAAATGCAAATAGACAAGTTTCAAAAGAGTATTTGTCAGAATATTGTGTGTCTGTCTCTCTCTCTCTCTCTCTCTCACACACACACAGACATATTATAAGCTTTTAATATGTGACCACATGTGAAACACCAGTATTTTCTTTGGCATTCAGACTTTATTTACCTACTCTGAGAAAGCTATAATGTTTTTATAAGCTAAGCCAGAAGTAACAAAAACACACACACACACACACAGATATAGATATATATATATACAAACACATACATGTTTCAAAGTCTTATTATCTAGTAAAATTTAAAAAATATATAAAATTATTCAAAGTAATATCTTGCAATAATTGTATTGTTCTCAGTAAACAAAGAGCTACTACCTGACTTTAAAATCTAGCCAAGTACATTAGCAAGTGAAAAGTACACACATAGGACATAGTGTAACTGCCACTGTCACCAGCAGAATCACAGCAATGCTAGGATGTCACTCACATGCCTAACTAATGAGCCAGGAAGAGGAAAACAACAAAGAAACTGATCTGAGAAGGAAAAAAGTAATTCAATTTGTCAACATCCCTTTCTAAGACCAAATAACTCTATCAATAACCATGTGAACTATTTTGCCCTTTTGAGGGAAATTTGGGAGGAAAAAAAACCCAATTAGCTAGGCATAACAATCTCTCATATATACAATTTACTAAGAACTGTCATATAAATGGCATGCAAGAGTTACTTTTAGTGAATATGATGACCAAGTAAAAATTTGCTATATGATCAAAAGATACTGTAGGTACCAAGAGAGCATTTTATTCCATTTTTCACCAAAAAGCCAAAATAAGACTTTTTTTGTTTGTTTGTTTGTTTTGTTTTGTTTTTCCAAACAGGGTTTCTCTGTATAGCCCTGGCTGTCCTGGAACTCACTCTGTAAACCAGGCTGGCCTCGAACTCAGAAATCCGCCTGCCTGTGCCTCCCAAGCACTGGGATTAAAGGCATGTGCCGCTACCACCCAGCTAAGACTTATTTTTTAAAGGGGAAAAAATATCCTAGAAGAGAAAACATTGTTCATAGACAAAGCCATAGAGACCTCAAATTTCCATTTTTTTTTTTTAGGTAATCTGTATTAATAGTGAACTTTGTAAGTTTTCTTAAATTTAATATTATATGCCAACTTTACTTATCACAAGGCAGAATGTCTGTAAGTCTAATTTAATAAGAAACTTAAGATATCAAGGTAAATCAAAGAAAAGCCACTTTCATCAAGTCACTGAACAATGCCATTAATTTTAATGTACAGCAATGCCAAAATAATATCTAGGTAATGAGTTTTTATCCACCAAAGAAGCTACTCAAACTGCACTGACAGTAAAACTTAGATAAAAGGAGGGTAAGCTTTGTGATGTGAGCTGAACTTTTGGTCATGTGGCTTCAATAGTGGCTCTACATAGTCTTAAAAAATATAAAAACCAGTATCGTTGGGCACTTTTACAATCTGGTCCTGCACATCAAGTAAAATTATTATAGTTATTCAAAGGAAAATATGTTTCCACCCTCAACAGAGATTAACTACGATTTACAGTCTGAAGGAGAGTAAAAAAGAATGCAAGGGTTACTGAATACAAGACTAAAAGTATTTAAATTTCTATTTTCACTTATAGGAAAAGATTAAGATATAATTTTTCATTAGTTGTAAATATGTGAAAATGTTCACCTAAGTAGACCACCATTTACAGGCAGTAATTGAAGCTACATAAACCTGGGCATTACGGTCGCTACTTTTGTATGACCATGACTACAGTGATACCAAGCATATTTTCCACATTCATAAGGAAGATTATAATCAGCCATTTTGTCTGGTAGTTGGATTGCTTCCAAGTGTTGAAGTGATGCTAATTGAGACCATGGTCCTGGGGTTTGATCTCCATGTGGACTAGTTAGCTATGTTCCAAGATCTCAGACTGTACTCTTAAACCCAAGGGTATACATTGGACTTGGTGAAAAAACATTAATAAATCTGAATACATATATTGCCATTGCTAAGAAAGCAACTCAAAGAATTCTTAATAGTATCTGTAGTCTTTTTTTTTAGATTCATTATTAAAAAAAAAAAAATCCAGAACATGTTCAAGTGTTTGTACTTCTAGTAGGAAATGTACATACTCTGAAATTAAGCAAAAAGTCTTTTTCAAATATATTTCAATTGGCATTCAAAAATGGAAAATCTCAATATATCCTAATTATTTCAGATTCGAAAAACCACCCCAGTCTTATCCATATTTCTAAGCTCTAATCATCAATAAAGATGCATATCTACTGTCTACCAAAAACAGCTCTTAGGCAGTTTGGAATAGTGTCAGTGCAATTAATCTCAGAACTTGTTGGCAAAGCCAGGTAGATAATCTGTGAGTTTGAGGCTAGCCTGATCTACAAAATGGTTTGCAAGTCAGAATGAGACCTTGTCTCAAAAACAAAAACAAAAAACAAAAACAAAAGAACAGCTCTCAGCTCTTATTGTTTGTGAAAAGAGTAACAAAATAATTTTTCTCAATCCCTACTATTCTGAATCACTATAATCATTCTTTTTTATTGTTTATTTATTTTATGTATATGAGTACATTGTTGCTGTCTCTGACACACCAGAAGAGGGCATCAGATCCCAGTATAGATGGTTGTGAGCCACCATGTGGTTGCAAGGAATTGAACTCAGGACCTCTAGAAGACCAGACAGTGCTCTTAACCGCTGAACCATCTCTCTAGCCCCCACTACAATCATTCTAATGGCAAGCAAGGCATCCAAATCCAGTAATAAAGGTTGTATGCCCAGCTTTGATGGTCCTAGTAATCCTAGCAGCTAGGAGGCTGGGGCAGAAGCAAGCCCCCATGGGCCACATGCAAGCAAGCCTTTGCTGCAAAAAAGTGGGGAAGGGCTTTCTCTCTCAAGAGTTTACACTACAGGATGACTGTTTTCCTCCTACAAGATACACAAAACTGTTTCCCAGTCAAAGAATACACTTAAAGGTATTGTGGATAGAAAAATGACCAACATCCCATTCATTTTCTTAAGGCAATGTTTTAATCTTTTTCACTAGCACTATTTCCCTTCCTTCAAGATTTTTACACAATTTCCCCCTAATCATACCCTATAATTCTTACTACTACAGATAAATTGTATATAATATATGCCATTATTGCAATTATCCTTTTCTCTGATAGGCACAACACTGTTTTGGGTGTTCCTAGAGTCACAGTTAATACCACTTGTGCACTATTGGTATTACCAGTAAAGGACAGCACCTATTTCAAAATAAATCCTATATTAGAAAAAGCATTATCAGTCATTCCATTTAAAGAATAGTTATTTCATTATAAGAAAAGGGGAGCTATACTCTGCATGACAAAATGTATGCAATGCTGTGTAAGAGAAAAACCCAGTAGCAAGTAACTGGTTCCAACA
>JADRCD010208854.1:13755-25271 GCA_019843815.1 Montemys delectorum
ATTATTTCCAATCGACTCAGAATGTTTTGCAGTATTTACATATAAACAATACATCTTTTCACATACTTTAAATTATCTCAATATTTCTTTAAACTAACACAATGTAAATGTTTATGTTAAAAAAGTGATTATACTGTATTAGTTTAGGGAATGAGAAGTCTGTACATATTCAGTACAAGTGCAATTTCACCCAGCCAGGATTTTTGATTCCAGTTAAATTCCAGGATACAAAAAATGTGGATTCTTTTTTCCCCAGAAAAATCACATTATGGATATGCTAAGTATATTAATTTTATACTCCCTATAAAATGTTAAATTAGATCTTAACTACTATGCCATCTCTCCAGCCCCTATAGATTTATCTTTAAGCTATTTTCATTAAGCATATCATAAAGTTTCACAGGATAAGTAATAGTTGCTTTACAGTGAATACACAATGACTAAGTATAAAGTGAAATGATTCATTCAATAAAATTAGACTTATGGGGGCATCTAAACCCTTACTTACAAACTGATACCCCAACCCCAGCCAATGCCTCCATTTGCTTGTTCAGTGAGCAGGTAAATGAGTACTTCTTGCTATCAACAATCCACAATCTTAGGGCTGGTGAGATAGCTCAGCAGGCAAGAGCACTGACTACTTTTCCAAAGGTCGTGAGTTCAAATCCCAGCAACCACATGGTGGCTACAACCACCCATAATGAAATCTGACATCCTCTTCTGGTGGTCCAAAGACAGCTACAGTGTACTCATTTATAATAATAAATCTTTAAAAAAAATTCACACTCTGACAGACTAGACACTAAAATACATAAACTGCTTCTGACTGACCCTGGATAAACAAAATATGTATTATTTGATTGTACAGAATATAAACTTAGCATGCCTAATTAAAGAACCTGGGTTTAGTTCCTAGAACCCTCATGGTAGCTCACAACCATCTTATAACCAGTTCCAGAGGATCTGATGCCCTCTTCTGACTTCTATGAGTGAGCACCAGAAATGCACAAGGTACCCATACATACATGCAAACAATCCATAAACATAAAAGAATAAGTACATCTTGGGGAGGGAAGAACTGCTTTCTGTGTAAGTCTAAGGTAAGCACAAGCAACTCTTCTCAACTTGTCCACTTCTAAAAGCTTTTATGAACCAAGCAGACATGTGTTTCTGTTCCTTCTCATCTTTATTCTCCATTCTTAAAATTATCTAGTAAAGGGCCTAGAGAGATGGCTCAGCAGTTAAGAGCACTGACTGCTCTTCCAGAGGTCCTGGGTTCAATTCCCAGCAACCACATGGTGGCTCACAACCATCTGTAATGGGATCTGATGCCCTCTTCTGGTGTGTCTGAAGACAGTGTACTGACATAAATAAATAAATCTTTAAAAAAAAAGAATTCCTAGTAAAGAAAGTAAATACACTAACCTAAGTCTCATCCTACCCCCAAAAAAGGTTAATACTCAATCTCATACTTTCTGCAATTTATTGTGCTTTGCCAAAATGCAAAAAGCTTTATAAAAGTATACCATTTTAAATAGTAAAAAGAGACTAATGACTACACAGAATTTCAAAGTACAATTAAAACAGCAGCTCACATTAGACAACAAAAGATATGTTTAGTGACTAGAGAGATGGTTAAATGGTTAGAGCACACAAGCTGCTCTTCAGAGCACTCGCACTTAATTCCCAGCACCTACATGGTTGCTCACAACCTCTATAACTCTAGTTCTAGGAAATATGACTCCCTCTTCTGGACTCCTTGGGCACCAGGCACCCACATAGTGCAGACATCATGTGGGTAAAAGACTCATACATGTTTTTAAAAAAAAAAAAGAAAGAAAGAAAGAAAGAAAGAGTTAAAAAACAAAACAAAACTAACTTTTATATACGTTTAGAACCCAAAATAATTTAAAACGTCTAATGATCAGTTCTGAAAAATATTTTGATCAATTACAATCAAATAATCACACTGGTTACTACAGCAGCTAGTAGAAATTAAGAGAGACCAGACTTCTAGGGATGTTGTTGTACAGGAGTCAAGTGCCTAGCATGTACAAGGGAGTGCAAACTCCCAACAGCAAGGGGGAGAAAGGAGCAAGTGAGAGGGACACAGGCTGTAATCCAAGCACTAGGGAGGCTGAGGCAGCAGGTGCAATCATAAATTTAAAAAAAAAAAAAGTAAACCTAAAATACACAGTAAGTTCTAGGTCAACCAGAGCTACAAGACAGAAGGAAAAAAAAACAAAAACAAAAGCAACCAAAACCCAAAAACAAAACCTAAAAAAGAGGAGGGAGAGAGGGAGAGAGAAAGATCAGAAGATTAAATCAATAAATAATTTTGTTGTTGCTTTTAATTCTGGTAGGATCTCAGAAAAATAGTGCAATCAATGATAGTAACACTTACAGAAAACAACAAATTTTAAAATAACTGGCAATCTTTTTGTGGCTACTTTTTTTGTTGGGGGGAGGGGGGATTTAGAGCCAGCAAATCATAGAAGTCAATTATAGGCAAACAGTAGCAAGCAATGCCTCCGGAGCTCATGGGTAGAATGCTTACCCAGATGTGCAAAGTCCTGGGTTCAGTACCCAGAGCTGCAAACAAAAAAGTTACTTAAATCTCCCAATTAATCTACTTAAACCTACAAAGATTTTACTTGTAAAAGTATACAACCATGTATCAGAACAAGTCAATGAAAAGCTACATATATAAAACTACAAAGTAGTTCCTCATTGGGGTCAAAAAGTTTAATCTCAGCAGGGCAGTGGTGGCACACGCCTTGAATCTCAGCACTTGGAAGGCAGAGGCAGGAAGATTTCTGAGTTCAAGGCCAGCCTGGTCTACAGAGTGAGTTCCAGGACAGCCAGGGCTATACAGAGAAACCCTGTCTCGAAAAAACAAAACAAAACAAAAGTTTAATCTCGCCAGGCACTCACTTGGGAGGTAGATCTCTCTTAAGTTCAAGGCCAGCCTGGTCTACAGAGTGAGTTCCAGAACAGTCAGGGCTACACAGAGAAACCCTGTGTGTCAGCAGTAATTAAAACCCTACCAAAATTTGCTTTTCTTTTCTAATATTTAAGTCAAAGGCACAACAGTCATTCTTGAAAAACAAAGCAATAAGGATTTAAGAGTTTCCACTGTTTTGTTTAAGTCTTATATCCCCAGTCATAAATAATGGAAGGGAAACACCATACAAACCAACGGCGTTTTATTAAGGTTCTCACCCGAACCTTGGAATTTTTAATATGGTTGTGTAATTTGAAGACCGTGGATATACGAAATGCAATTAAACACATATATATATTTAAACATATATATGTTTAACTAAACATATATATATATATATATATATAAACTCTCGTGTGTGTGCGTGTGTGTGTGTGTGTGTGTGTGCGTGGGGGGGGGGGCGGAAAGGAAGGGAGAGGGAGGGGGGGAGAGAGAGAGGCTAAACGTTCCAAACTCTGGCAACCAGACCCTTTCAAGGATACTCATCATGAGATGCAACAGCTAGTTCTATAGGCATCCGAGGCCGGTGAGACCGGAAAACCTTACACGTCTCACTTTCTCCAGCCTTTCAAATCGTGAAGTAGAGCCCACAGGGCAAACACTTCGCTTTCAAACTACAGTCACGTCCGCAACGACTTGTCAGCCTACACCACCAAGGATTCCGATTCCGAGCCGCCGGTCTTCGTTTCAGTCTCTCGGATCTGTTAAGCTAGGTACCACCACCATCTTTTTTGTTCTGTCCAGCCACCGCGCTCCCAAGTCTTTGGCGGAGGCCATTTCTCTTCACTGATATATATATATATATATTTTTTTTTATTTTCAAGGACTGGGCCTCGGGGGCACGGCAAGCCCTCGATTACCAAGGCGGGCCGACGCACCGACTTTTAAATGCGATCGGTGGGTCCAAAAGTCAGATGACTTGTTGCAGATGTAACCAAACCTAAGCAGCCTTCCCCTCGGGGACCGGCGAGCAAGGACCCGGGAGAGCCACGCCGAAACCTGTCGCACACGCGAGCAGGAGCCCAGGGGGAGCAAGCGCGCGGGATACAAAGGGCTGTGAACGCGGCCTTCCACGAGGCGACCGTGCGCGGACAGAGACACAAAATGGAGCGGCGGGAGGAATCGGAACCCGAAGCGGCAGGGCTGGGAAGGAGCCGGCGAGCGAGCGCGCGCCGGACCAGGGCTTCCCCTCAGGCCGGCGGCGGGGGAGGGGGCGCGGCGGCCCGTTCTCCCCGCCCCGCACACGCGGCCTAGCTCGGCGGGAAGCGCCCGCTGCCGAGCCAACAATGGGGCGGGAGGCCGTCCTGAGGAGGAAGGGGCGGGAGGCGGCGGCGGCGGCGGCGGCGGCTGCACGGCGACCGGGCCCCGCGCTCCAGAGCCCGCGGCCAGCAAAACGACGCGCGAGAACAAGGGGTGAGGGGACGTCGCGCACAGCGGCGCGGCCCGCAGGCGCCAAGGGCGCACGGTCTGCAGCGAAGCCGGCTCGCGGCCCGCGGCGGCCCCGGCCAGCCAAGCGTCCGGGCCGCGGCACCGTCCGCGGCGGCGGCGGCGCCCGGACCCTCGCGTACCTGGTTGAACTCTTCGCCCACATCCGCGTAAATGTCTATGTGGTCCACACCGTCCGCCATCTTCCCTCGGCCTCGGCCGCCGCCGCCGCCGCCGCCTCCTGCAGGTCGGCCCGCCGAGGCAGCAGCAGCGGATCTAGCGGTGGGGGCGGGGCGCGCTACGTCACTTCCGAGGGGCGGAGACGAGAGCGCAGCGGCCCGCTGGCGCTGACGGGGGACCCCGCTGAGGGTCCGCGGCGGTTCCGAGGCGCTCACTCGTTCCTTTGTGTGCAGGATGAAGCCCGGGCTGGGGCAGGGGCGTGATTTCCTGTGCTACCCCGCCCTCCCGCGTGCCGTGGAACCCGCCTGTTTCCAGAGACTGTCTTTTCAAACTGCTTCTGGCACTATTTATCTATATCTCTACATATTGAGATATAGATGATTATATATTTACGTTTTCTTTTTTTTTCATTTTGCTTCCAAGGCTTCGAGAGATTGGAGCTATATGTACGCAATTAAAAACAAAATATGATGCTCTGGCCAGTGTCTTATTTTTTGCTTCTTCAGACAACTGAATTTTGTGGTTACCGTGAGTTATTTGCATATTGCATATTTGCATCTCTTATCTTTATGCAGTTGTAAGCAGCTTTTCTCTTCTTCCTTCCTCCTCCATTGCCCTTGCTTTTACCTTTTTATGTCTTTAGTGGGTTTTCTCTAGGCGTCGTTGAGAGGCGTCTATCCTCATTTTAGAGCACGTACAACAGAGTAGATGTATCCTAAGTCAACGAACTCCTGGATTCACAATGCTGAGCTAGAAGGGAAATTAAAAAGGTAGCTTGAGGTCCAATCATCCCGTTTTTACAGATGAGAGAACTAAGGCCTCATAGAACATAAGTTATTTAACTGGGGTTACATGGCTTATAAAAGTGCACGCCTTTTGACACTGATATATGATTCAGAGATCTCTCTCCATTTCCAACGGCGCCACCTATTTCTTTCCGCCCCATTTAAAAACTCACCAGGTCACTCAGCTGCCTGTGTGCTTGATAAATTCAGTCCCCCCACCACTCTCAAGGGAAGTAGAGAGAACCAAACCAAATCCTTTTAAATGGTCCTCTGATCTATTCAGAACCTCTGGCTACTCCCACTTCCACCCCCAACCCTGCCAAACAAATAAATTAACAAAAACAAAAAACAAAAAAAACACCAGATGCAGACTGATCTGAAATCATCAAAAACCCAAAGAAACATCTATGCTTGGTAAGTCTATATAAGCTTGGTTGCTATCACAGAGACTAATGTCTTAATTTGAATAAACATTTCTTTAAAAATTTTTTATTCGTCCAGGTGTTTTGCCTGCATACAGTCTATGTACTACACCTGAGTGTGGTGCCCTGGAAACGCGCAAAAAAGGGCATCAGTAGACTAAGACTGGTATTAGACAGGTTATGAACCACCACGTGGGTGCTGGGAATCAGACCCTGACCCCGGAAGAGAATCCAGCGCTATTGACCACCACCGTACAAACCGGACTTAACGATAGCCACCACTGTTGAAAAGTCCTAGACTCCAAATTTTGTTTAATTAGAAGTCAAATGCATGCTGAGTAGGGGTGGTCTACATTATTTAATCCCAGCGCTCAGGAGGCAGAGGCAGGAGGATCTCTGTGAGTTCCAGGCCAGCCTGGCCTACAGAACGCGTTCCAGGACTACACAGAGAAACTCTTGTCTCAAAAACCAGAACAAAACAAAAAAGTAAAAAACTCAGCCTTATCCCTCAGCTACATTTTGAAATCGGATAATTCCCTTGACCGTAGACTCACTCTTCCAATAGAGCCCCCATCCTTTTGACTTCTCTGTCAAACGATTGCTCACACGCTATCTTAAGAATGTTTTGATGTCAGGCAGTGGTGGCATTCGGGAGGATGAGGCAGTTGGGTCTCCAAATTCGAGGCCAGCCTGATCTACAGCATGAGTTCCAGGACAGCCAGGGATACACAGAAGGACCCTGTCTCGAAAAATCTAAATAAATAAATAAATAAATAAATAAATAGAATGTTTCAACTCTTTTCTTTCAATTGTAACTTCAGAGTACCTTTCTACTTGACAATTTTCAAATTTATTTATTTATTTATTTATTTATTTATTTTTATTTATTATATGTAAGTACACTGTAGCTATCTTCAGATACCCCAGAAGAGGGCATCAGATCTCATTACAGATGGCTGTGGTTACAGAGCCACCATGTGGTTGCTGGGATTTGAACTCATGACCTTCAGTAGAGCAGTCAGTGCTCTTAACCACTGAGCCATCTCTCCAGCCCTTCAAATTTAAAATATTCATGAAAGGGGCTGGAGAGATGGCTCAGCGGTTAAGAGAATGGATTGCTCTTCCAGAGGTCCTGAGTTCAATTCCCAGCAACCACATGGTGGCTCACAACCATTTGTAATGGGATCTGACACCCTCTTCTGGTGTCTTTGAAGAGAACGATGGTGTACTCATATACATAAAATAAATAAATAAAGCTTATTTTAAAAAAATTCGTGAAAAATAAAAAGGAAAAATATAACTCCAACACTTATTTTTTTCCATTCTCCTTTAATCCATAAACACTTAGTTACAATTTGCACAAATCATTTCTTTTTATGAATGCAGAGAAGGGTATAGAAAAGTGTTTTTTATGATTGGGGGTGGGCAAAGGGATAAGGAATTGGGAATCCACTCTTTCCAGAGCCCTTATAGGACTATGTCCTGCGCTTCTTTTTATGTTTACTTATGTACTTACTTTGTGTGTATGCATGGACGTGTGGTCATGTCCATGCGGTGGCTCATGGATAAATGTCAGAGGACAGCTTTGAGGATCATTTCCCTGGTTCCACTGTGTGTATCCTTGGGGTCAACCTTAGGGGAAGGCTACCAGCATGCCTTTACCCACTGGGCCATCTTAATAGGTAAAGTCCCTCTAGTACCTAGAACCTTCTACATACCAACCTTTTTATTAGCTAAAAGATTGGGGGTGCTGGAGAGATGGCTCAGGGGTTAAGAGCACTGACGGCTCTTCCGAAGGTCCTGAGTTCAAATCCTAGCAACTACATGTTGGCTCACAACCATCTGTAATGAGATATGACGCCCTCTTCTGGTGTGTCTGAAGACAGCTACAGTGTACTTACTTACACTGGGAGGCAGAGGCAGGTGGATTTCTGAGTTCGAGGCCAGCCTGGTCTACAGAGTGAGTTCCAGGACAGCCAGAGCTATACAGAGAAACCCTGTCTCAAAAAACAAAAAAAAAAAAAAAAAGATTGGAAACAGGTTTTTGTTTACTGAATGCTGATGAGCCAAATAGCCCTAGACAAGTCTTTTGTCTCGTTTTTTTTTTTTTTTTTTTTTTTTTTGGTTGGGGGGCTGTTTTTGGTTTTGTTTTTGGTTTTGTTTTTGGTTTGAGACAGTTTTTCTCTGTAGCACTGGCTGTCCTGGAACTAACTGTGTATGTAGACCAGGAGAGCCTCGAACTCAGAGATCTGCCTGCCTCTGCCTCCTGAGGGCTAGGATTAAAGGTGTTGCGCTGCCATGGCCACCTAGCTCATCTCAATTTCTTAATGGAGGTTCTAAAATCTTTTTGTCTCAAGACTACATAGTACAGAAAGTCCAAATGTCTTTAGAAGAAATACAACAGTAAGTTACATGTTGCACATAAATGGCCTTTTCACCTCCGGGTGTTAGTTTCATACTGCCACTGTAGCAACTTAGTAACAATGTTAGGGACCAAAACAATACAGATTTTTTTATCCTGAGTTCTAGAGGTCAGAAGCTCAATATAAGTTTGACAAGGCTGTTCCAGTTATTTTTTTTCTGTTGATGTAATAAAATGCTCTAACCAGAAGCAATTTAGGAAAGAAAGAGTACATTATTCAGGGTTCTCTGGAGTAACAGAATTTGTAGAATGAGTTTCTTTAAATCTAAAGAAAGGAGATTTAGTAGACTGTACTACGGATGTGGTCTGACTAATCTAACTATGGCTTCCTATGAAGGGAAGGTCTGAGAATCCAGTTAAGACTGGCTGTCTCACTTGGTCTTCAATACATATCAGAATCTGGAAGAAATAGGAGTAGACTTGCAAAGGCAAAAGCTTCCTCTCTCCATTTCTTATATTGGCTTCCAGCAGAAGGTGTGGCCCAGATTAGAGCTGGGTCTTCCTACCTCAAAAGATCTGTATTAGGGCTGGAGAGATGGCTCAGTGGTTAAGAGCACAGACTGCTCTTGAGTTCGATTCCCAGCAACCACGTGATGGCTCACAACCATCTGTAATGAGATCTGATGCCCTCTTCTGGTGTGTCTGAAGAGAGCAATGGTGTACCCATATAAATAAAATAAATAAATAAACCTTTAAAAAAAAATCTGGATTAAAGGTGAATCTTCCCACCTCAAATATCTGGAGTAGAAGTGGATCTTTCAACTCATTTTAATCGAGTATTCCCTCACAGGTATGAGACAATATTTTGGGATTTTAGTTAATTCCAGATAGGTCAGCATGACAACCAAGAATAGACATCATAGCCGGGCAGTGGTGGCACACATCTTTAATTCCAGCACTTGGGAGGCAGAGGCAGGCAGATTTCTGAGTTTGAGGCCAGCCTAGTCTACAGAGTGAGTACTAGGACAGCCAGGGCTACACAGAGAAACCCTGTCTCAAAAAAAACCAAAAACCAAAAAACAAACAAAAAAACAACAACAACAACAAAAAAGAATAGCCATCACAGAGGGTTTATTTGTGTTACACTTTCAGGTCACACTCCATCATTAAGGGATGTCAAGACCGGCACTCAGTGCAGGAACCTGAAGCAAAAAGTCTACCTGCTTAGGGATAGTGCTTTTCAAAGTAGGCTGGACCCTCAGCAGTTAGGGAATGCTCAGCAGTTAAGAGCACTGACTGTTCTTCCAGAGGTCCTGAGTTCAGTTCCCAGCAACCACATAGTGGCTCACAACCATGTGTAATAGGATCTGATGCTCTCTTCTGGTGTGTGTGAAGACAGAGCAGTTATATACATTTTATAAACATATATGAATAAATATATATAATATATGTATTTTTTTAAAGATAGTCTCTTACAAACCTAGCCACAGACCAAACTTAGCAGGTAATTCCTCAATTGAGGGTCCCTTTTTCCAAGTAACTCTGACTTGTGTCAAGTTGGCAAAAACTAAGCAGCCAAAGGCATATACCAAAGTACATTAGAGAGTCACAAGGAAATAGAAAGGTAGTCCTGCTAGTCTGTGATGCATCTACCTACTTTCGAAGATACAAGAGCATGTCTTTCCTTTTTCATCTATGTGGTCATACCACAGTAGCAATCGAATTCCAGGATTCAAAATGACAGTGCAAGAAAACAGACAGCTATCTTAGTTCCAGTTATAATCTAAGGAGAGAGCAACTTATTGCTTCGTTTAAAAAAAAAAGTAGCATATATTCGTTATGAAAATTAAGAGATTTGATTATGACATTTTCATACATAAATATCATATACTTTGTTTTCACGTGCTTGTACATCCTATCCTCCTTCTGCTGGTCTCCTTCCCCTTCCCAAGTAGTCTCCCTTCTATGTTAGTGTCTTTTAAATTTTTTTAATATCTAGATTCCATATATGATATGGGCAAAAACAGAATATTTGATTTAGAAATCTGTCTTTTTTTTCCCCAAGATAGAGAAGCGGCAGCAGCAGCAACTACAGATTTTGGAGTTGGCCAGATAGCACTGAGCCTGACAATGGATCTAGAAGGGGAGGATCTGTTCCTACAAGTTGTTCTCTGACCTCTACATGTGCAATATGGCACTTCCACATGCACATACACATACACACACACACACACACACACACACACACACACACACACACAAATAAATAACTTTTAAAGCTACCGATTTTGTATGTTGATTTTTATAGGCTGCTATTTTCCTGAAAGTGATTTCTGGTAGAGTCTTTAGGATCTTTTAAGTATGGAATCATATCCTCAAACAGGGATAATTTCATTTCTTCCTTTCCTGTTTATATCCCTTTAATGGCTGTTGCTGCATTTCTCTGGCTAAAACTTCAAGCAGTATATGCAACAAACGTAAATAGCATCGGCTCTCTTGTCTCTTTTCTGATTTTAGAGGGAATGCATCCCTTTTCCCCAAGTACCATAATGTTGAGTATAAGCTTGGCATATGTAACCGTTACTGTGTTTATGTGTATTCCTTATTTCATGGCTTTCCATCATGAAGGGATGCTGAATTTCATAATGGTCTTTTCTGTGTCTCTTAAGAGGATCATATGATTTCTGTCCCTGTATCTACTGATGCACTGAATTTCATTTATTGATATATTTTTTTTAACTATCCTTGCATGTCTGGAAGGAAACCAACATGATCATGGTTTGTGATGTTTTTAATATGTTGTTGAAGTCAGTTAAAAAGTATATTACACCAGGAACTTTTATACCTGTAATCACTGGGAGACTGAACCTAGTTTTCTTTTCTTGCTGTTGATTTACCATTACCCATTCTTTGGTATCAGAATAATGTTGGTTTCATAGAGTGTGTTTGGAAATGTTTTTTTTTCTCTTTATGAAAATATGAGGGCTGGAGAGATGGCTCAGCAGTTAAGAGCACTAACTGCTCTTCCAGAGGTCCTGAGTTCAAATCCCAGCAACCACATAGTGGCTCACAGCCATCTGCAATGGTATTTGATACCTTTTTCTGGTGTGTCTGAAGACATCTACTGTGTACTCATATAAGTAAAAGAAATAAATCTTGAAAAAAAAGAAACTATGAGATTGTTTGAGGAACATTGACGTTAGCAATTCTTTAAAATTCATTGATTAATCCAGCTGGTTCTGAGCTTTGTGGGGAAATTAATGCTTTAATCTCCTGTTTGTTTATATCCTCTGTACTGGCTAGTTTTGTGTGTCAACTTGACACAGGCTGGAGTTATC
>JADRCD010208855.1:0-22134 GCA_019843815.1 Montemys delectorum
AAAAGAAAAAAAAAAGTGTGTGTGTGTGTGTGTGTGTGTGTGTGTGTGTGTGTGAGAGAGAGAGAGAGAGAGAGAGAGAGAGAAATGCCCCAAAATAAGAGATTAAAGAGGTATCAATGTGTAGGTATACACATACAAACTCCTTCAGATAATTATGGAAATTGAATATAGAGTTTGGATAGCAGCTGATATTAAGATGTTACTGTCAACTTTCTCTGGTCTAACAGTGATATAATAGGAAATGCTGAAATTCTAAAGATGGATTGCGATGAAATTTGCAATTTACTTTGAACTTACTTGGTGAAACACATTCACATGTAAATATAGAATCTGGGTGGTATTTTATGAATATTTAATGCCCTTTCCCATTTTGACATATTTGAATTTTTATAAGAAGAAATTAAAATATAAAAAAAATTTAGTTAATAGCAATAAATTCTAGTAATATATACCTAACAGGACACATATTATATAGAAAGACTTCAAACCTATTCTGTTATTCTCTACCATTCTGCCAATTAGGACTCAATTTTACATTTTGTTTTTATTTCAGACAGAATTATAAAAGAGTAGAGTAGTGAATGCTTCCTCATGCTGACCAAATGTCTCCTCCATCGTTTTGGAATTTCTAAATAGGCAAAACAGTGTCCTCCACTGGACCTCAGTCCAGACTAACACAAATAAACGTGGATGAACGTCAGGGTGTCTAAACTCTCCACTTAGCACCAAGTTTTATGATTTCAACTAAGTTTGACTCATTTGTATTAATTGTACATATTTGTAATAACTGTACATATTTATTAATGTAATGCTATCATTAATGGATACTATATAAAGGTCAAGTCAAGTTAATTAGTACTCCATCATTTTAAACATTAACCATTCCTTTGTAGTGGGAATATTTAAAATCCTTTGTTTCAGCCATTTAAAATATATAATACACTGTTAACTGTTACTCCTTGTGCAGTAAGAATATTAAAATTTATCCCTCCATCTATGTTTAAAACTGTACCCACAGACCAACATTTGTATTATATGCATTTACCTATATACATTTAACATGCATGTGCACATGTGAATGAATACACCTGTGTGCTTGTGCATGGGCGCAAATGCATGTACCATGGTTTGTATCTGGAGATAAGGGGACAGTTTGCAGAAATGAATTATCTTCTTCTACCAGAGATTAAACTTAGGTCATCAGCAATGGCAGCAAGCACCTTTCTCCACTGAGCCATCTTGCTGGCCCTGATTTTCAAGTTCTTGGATCAATTTTATTTTTAGAGAGGATCATAAGGTATCTATCTGTTTACCTTAATCTTTAAACTGGTATAATGTACATTTAAAGATAATACAGACTTTATGCTTTACTGAATGTGTTCTTTATTTGAGTGATCTCATCTACTCTCACATCTTACTTACCACTTATATCCAAATAATCCTCAAAACAATGTGCCTAACTTTTCCCTACTGAATATGTCTATGTGGAAAAAGTCCACAAAGTCACAAATCCAAATGTGAAGTCATCCTTTCCCCTTTTCCTAATCCCCTCAAAAAAATCTCCATAATTTTTCTTGGCTGCCAAACTACAAATGACAGTCAACCTTCACTCTTTTTCCTCCTCACTGACCTAGCAAAATAGTAATAGCAAAACTAGCCAATTACAATTTAAATATCATAGTAGCCAACATTACTGGTATTTATTATGTGCTCGGCACCATTCTAAGTGTTGGTCGTATATTAATTAATTTACTTTGTACTAAAATCCTGAGATAAGTATTATTTTTCTTCTTACTTTACAGAGAACGACATATAGATGTCAATGAGCTTTCCATTGCTACAACAAATGGTTAATGACCAAATTCTAAAGAAACTTTACTTTGGCTCAGTTTTAAAGATGTTAGTCCACATTCAGGTGTCAGTCCTCGGGCATGTAAGAGCATAGCACGAGGGAAGCAAGCACTAGACAAGGAAAACTGTTTACATCATTGCTAGGGAGCAGGAGACAGGAAAATAAGAGACCAGGGAAGACCTCTCACTAGATTTGTTAAAAGTCCCTTCATCTCTTAATGGTGTCACCTGCAGCTAATTCTACACTTGGCCCTTGGGGGATCATTTCAGGTTTCCTTAGTTGTTTATGAAAGTTCATAAAGCTAGGTGGCATTTGGGCTCTGAACTTAGATGTCTAGCCTTCTTGAGTCTATACCCCAGCTTCTTAACCTGTGGGTCACAAAAGCAAATGTGTTTTAAACACACACACACACACACACACACACACACACACACACAGCAGAAATAGTAAAAGGTTCTGAACCCACAACAATCAAAAACAAGCGTGAAAATCAAACATGTAATGGATCTAAAGTGTTCCTGGCAGCATCGTTGCCCATGGTATCACGCAACCTTGCTGCAGCCTTGGTTTTGAGCACACAAATTGCTCACTTTGTGCCATGCATGTCACATCATATAACACCAACAAATGCTTCCTGAAACACTTCAAGCTCAGGCCAGAGACTGCTATATATGTTATAACTGTAGTGTTTTTACTTTAGGACAAAGTTTTTTGCTCTTACAAAAGCATGATGACTTAATTACAGAAACTAAAGGCTTTTAATATTTTAACACCATCATTTTCAGCATATCAAATTAGAATGTGTTGGGATTGTATTGTGTTAGAACATTTGACTTTTAAAACTGTTGTATGACTTGCTGACTTAAGTTTCATCTAAAAAGCATTAAATGGGCTGGACAGCGGTGGCGCATGCCTTTAATCCTAGCATTTGGGAGGTAGAAGCAGGCAGATTTCTGAGTTCAAGGCCAGCCTGGTCTACAGAGTGAATTCCAGGAGAGCCAGGGCTACACAGAGAAACCCTGACTCAGGAAAAAAAAAATGAATTTTGGCTTAGGATTATGAACTAACTATGATAGTTTCTGAGGTGGCACTCAATATTCTTCTGCCACTTTTTACTGGATATTTATGCAAAAGGATTTCAGAATCAACAATTATATAATTATAATAATAATAGTCAAATAGCCTTTCAGCACTGCCCAGGGTGGGGGATCCATTCATTGGCACTGTCACAACTTAAAAGAAAACTCTCACATGATATCAGGAGCCCTTAATGCCTTTAATGAAGGAGGATATCCTCAAATTTCTTATAGCACAAACTCACTTAATGTCACCAACCTTGACTTCTAGATATAACACTACATCTACAAAAGGGATCATAAAGCTGAAAAGGACCTGGAAAAAGCTGCTGCTAGTAGCTTGAGCCATTTTTGCCATTGGGAACCCTGTTCACGTCAGCAGCATCTCCTCCAGGAACACTGGCCACCAGCTATGATTAAGCTTGCTGCTGCCACAGGAACAACTCCAACTGCTTCACTGGCTACTTCCAAAGGCCTTCACTAACCACAACCAAGCAGCCTTCAGGTAGCCACATGTTCTGGTGGTGAGTGACTCCTTCAGCTAGCGGCAGCCTCTCATAGAGGCATCTTAATCTACCTGCCAACCATCACTCTGTATAACAGATTCTCCTCTACGCTACATGGACATTGAGTGAACTTTCATGTTCTTTCCTTGTTTCTGATGTGGTGGTTACTGGTCCATGAATTCTGCATATGCATAGCACCATTCACCATGATCCACCTCTACAGAGATCTTGAAGAGACTGAGAAGAGCAGCCCAGTACTGAAGAGACTGTGACAAGGTAGGAATTTCAGAGCAAATGAACAACACTAGCTCTTGAGTTCACTGGTAGTCAGGAAGTGGCTAACTTGTCTAAGGGTGTACAGAAGCCTTCTGTCCCCAGAAGGCTGGAGTGCTCAGCCAGTCACTAAAGACTAGATTACACTCCCACTGTTCAGGCCACTGAATGTGTTGATGCCATCACTGAGTGGTTGTAAGTTATTCTGCAGACACTAAACAAAATGGAAAGGAGGAGGTTGGAAAAGAAAGTTTCTAAAAATAAATTAATATTGGTTAACTCTAAAAAAATCATTGAAGATGCTCCAATGTCCTATAGTATCAAATATTAGGCCAACCTTTAGTAATTTATGTAGAAACTAATAAATATATCTATTCACTAGTATGTAAATTTGCTTTTTGCCTTTAATAAATGGTAAAATTGTATGTACTTGTCTTGAAATGAATTTCTTTATGATTTTCAGCAAAATATTTTGAAGCAGAAGGAGGCTCTCAATATGTTGTGTAGGCTATCTCGAAGTCCTGAGTTTCCTGAGCGGGTGGGACTATAAGTACCCACTACCACACCCCATCTGACCAGACATTAAATATTTCCCCAAACACTGAAGACTGCTGCTCTCATCTCCTAAACGTTTCCCAAACTCAGTTTCCCCCATTTCAACAACCACTAACATACTCAACTTCCTTTTGCTAGATTAAGCAAAGAGCATAACCTCATTTTCTAATGTAGTAGTATGGATAGTTTTCTCACAGTATAAATCTGATTACACTACACCTCTTCTCTTGAACAGAATCTCCCAATGGCATCCAGATGAATTTCAAAGCATTGAAATTCCTTCTTTCTAAGGTCTCCAGCTTTCTTCTTCAGCCTCATCTATTGACCCACTGTAGTCTTTCTCTGTACTCCACGCCCACTATAATTCTTAGGTCCCTCACATGTTAGATTCACTCCTGTTCCTAGGGTCTTTGGAACATTCTTCCCCTGGTTGCCTCACACACTTTTCAAACCCACATTCATTGTACATAAATTCCTTTCTTGGAGGAAGTCTTTCTGACCTCCAAGTTGTAAGGTATCTTGCTCTTGTTTTCTTCCCTAGCATGTCATATTTCCCTTATCACATATATCTACATGCCTTACCACATGTACTCCCTCTACTGAATTATTGGTCTGCTCCAGTCCCTATCCAGACTGCACACATCAAAGCAGGATGTGTACTAAATATTAAAATATTAATAAAATGCAACATAAAAATTTATTTCAAAGCCTTTGTCAGATGTAATGGCCTTTTTGATCTAATCATATTTTCTCATTTTAAAGCCTCATCTTCTGAAATCTATGAAAACATTTATTTTTAATGATTTTTCTACATTATCAAAATTATCCCTATTATTCATTCATCTTCTCAAAACTTTACATTGTAATAGATAAGTGAAAAGTACAGAGAAAAAATTCAATTTTTAAAAGTCTCTACCATCTGATCTCTACATGTAGCTCTCAAAAGAACATTTTACAAAGCAACTGTCCTAGACTTTAAAAGTCAATGTCATAAAAAGACACTCCCCCAAAGGGAGGTGCAGGAAGACTAATTTAACAGGCTGAGATGTTAAGACAACTAAAATAAAAGTGGATCTTCAATGGATCTTGGACTTTTAAAGACAGGAAGAATATTTTAAAAAATTATAAAGGACTTTTTTATTTAGAACAAGGGGAAAAATCTGAACATGAACAAAACTTACATTTCTTGGTGTTGTAGTTATGTAGGTAAGGGCACTTTCTCATGGTAGATATGTAAGTATTGTGATGTGCATAGTTTATTTTCAAATATTTTCAAAAACTTCACATACATAATAAAGGAAATTTGTAGTAAGTTAAAAATAACTCTAAATCAAGGGTGGATAATTCATTTGCCCTTTTTTTCAAAACATTTTTGCATGCTCGAACTTTTTAAAAATGTGTGAAAGAGAAGGAAGGACAAGCATATAGCTATCTCCTGAGAGGCTCTGACAATACCTGACTAATACAGATGTAGAGGCTCACAAGCATTCATTGAACTGAGTACACTGTCCCCAATGAAGGAATTAGAGAAAGGTTCTATGGAGCTGAAGGGTTTGCAGCCCCTTAGGACGAACAACAATTACTAACTAGTACCCTCAGAGCTCCCAGGGACTCAACCACCAACCAAGGACTATACATGGTGGGACTGATTGTTCTGGCAGCATGTGTATAGTAGAGGATTGCAAAGTCGATCATCAATAGGAGGAAAGGACCTCGGCCCTGTGAAGGTTCTGTGCCCCAGTGTAGGGGAATGCCAGGGACAATAAGTGGGAGAGGGTGGGGTGGCAGGCATGGGGAGGGGGGAGGCAAAAGGGGTTTGTTCTTGTTTTTGTTTGTTTGTTTGTTGGAGGGGAACCTGGGAAAGGGAAAATTTACATGTAAATAAAGAAAATATCTAATAAAAAAAAGTTAAAAAAAATGTGTGAACGACTAGGTACTATTTAATGAACGGATACTACTTGCTGAATAGCATTCTAAGATATTCACGTATATTAACCCCTTTTAGGTAAATACTATTACTGTTGTTATATCAATCTACTAATAAGAGGTAATGAGATACTAAGTAATTTACCCAAAGTTGTATAACTAAAGAAAATAAGCATGGTTTCTACAAAGGAAAAAGGTAAGATAATCCATAAGTAACTATGAAGAAAAAGATTCCATGTGACAAACCAAGAACGTGGAATAAAAGGAAAGAAAGAAGAGCTGGCACAGTCTCAGCCAAGAGCTCTGCCCTGGTGCCTTGTCGAGGAGCTGTGGACACAACGAAAGGAGCTAGAATCAGGCTAGGGAGATTAAAACAACCATCTTAAAGCAATGGAGACTAAAAGATTAATTTAAAGTCTAGTTATGCTAAATAAATCACATACAAATAAGAAATGAACAGATGAAAAATTGATAAATGGTAGAAAATTTGGAAATAATGGAGAAATAAAAGACAACTCATAGCTAAAATAATAAAGTTTTTGGCGTTAAATTTTGTATTTAAAAAAATCAAAATAAGAGTACAACTTATATTAGGTATTAAGATTATAACTAAAGGCCATGTTTTTTTCTTAAAGCCAATATCTAATATTTTTCTTGTTGTAGGTAGTAAGAGCATAAATAGGTTCCAAGACAGTATTTATAACATGCTAAAAATAATTATGTATACCTCTCCTCTTCCACAGAACTAGAGAAATCTGAAAAAAAGAAATCTGCCCCAAGAACATACACAGCCACATACACCATAAAGAAACATTTTCAAACAGCTCATAAAATAAAAGTAAATAAATAAAATGTATTCTTATTTACATTTTTTATCATGTTTACTAGAATAGGGACTTCATCGTGGAAAGAACGATGCCTGATTCATTTCTATAGCCTTAGTATCTAAGACAAAGATAAGTATGCAGAAAATACTCAAGTGTTTGCTGTATTTATAAGTGTCTAGGGAACTTTCACATTTATTTAAAACTATTATTATTGTGTGCACATGGTAGGGGCACATAAGTGGAGGCAACAAGACAATGTGTGGAATTGGTTATCCTGTTACCTTTACATCAGTTCTGGAGCAGAATTCAGGCTGTCAGTATTGTGTGGCAAACGCCTTTACCTGATGAGCCACTGTGGCAGCACCACCCACCTACCCCTACCCTTTTACTTTCTATTAGAAATAAATAGTATCGGTTCTAAAGGTTGTCATGCTACATGTTAAAAATCTGAGCTGATCATGATTAAATTTGTTTTATAATACATCATCATAAAATAGGCAAGAATGTGTTGACATGTCCAAAGCTATTATCATTATTATAGACAAACTTTACCTATAAGCATTCAACTTATGCTGCACGTGCGCAGAAAGCCTTAACACAGAAGCCCTGAATGGCTATGCTTTGAAAAATCTTGCAAGACTAGATATTGACTTGCATCTGGGAACTTGGATTAAAAGAGAATTTTCATCATTCCCTGATTTTCATTACACCTTTGGGAGCCTGAATTTCTTTCTGTGAGGTTGAGGATATCTATGTAACCAGCCCCCATAAAAATCCCAGCTATTTAGTTTCTGATGAACTTCCCTGGTTTATACTTCACATGTGCTGCCACAATTCCATGCTGGAGGAGTTGAGGGTATCCTGTGTAACTCCAGACTGAGCATACCCTGGTGTCTTCACACTTTATGCCATATGCCATGCACCTTTCCTTTTACTATAATAAATCAGAGCTCTGGGAGGGACTAAGCAGAGTTGTCTGGGGAGTTGTCTCAAAAATTCACTACACTTGGAGTGGTCTGGGGGACCTCTAATAACAGTATGCTATATATAACAATAGATTCATAATACCAGGATAATTAAAATTATTTTTAAATTATCTTTTTTTCATAAAATATATAAAAAGGATACTTAATAGGTATAGTTAAGGTTTGTTTGTTTTTACTTTGGACTGTTTTGCAAAAATTACAATCTAGTGAATGTCTAATGTAAACCTCCCTCACAGAACAAAAAGGTAAAAGTAATCATTAATACTTTAAGCTATAAACCAGGTCTTGGCTTCAAAAATGAAAAGATTATCTTAATAAATCACAATTTTCACAAATGTCCATAGACACACATCTATACCTATTCATAAACCTCCAAGAGACACGCCTCCAGAACAGAAATGCAAAGATTACATTGTAAAGCCAAGATCCTTGAGGTTTTCAATCTGTTTGCAGACAGGATGAGGGTAATTCCAGAAAGCACTGCTGCCCATCTCCTTAGCCTGAGAAAAGACATATTACAGCTTACAGTAACGGGGAACAACTGTGACATACTGCTCTAAAGAAATAAAGCTTGGAGACAGTATATACCTAAAAACGACTTAGCTGTTTCCTCAATTGTACATTCCTGTCTATGTGTATGCTTTTAGATATTCATTATTTCATAATAAGCATGTTTCATCTAAAATGTTAAATAATATGTAGCCTAATTGGTTTTTAAGTTAAAGTAGACATCATACAATTTTATCTATTTTATCTATCACAGGAAAATGTAATTGATTCAACTTCACAGCAAATAAATATGATTTTTGAGCTCAAAAAAAAATCAGCATTTGCCTAAACTTTAAACCACAATATTAATGGAGGCAACAATAAAATAAGAATAGAGACAAAACTGTTTTTCTAACTTAGATTAAAATGTTTCTCTATCCAATCATGCTGTTATGCTTACTATTGAAATGACCATCCCTGTATGTACATATTAAAAAAATAAAAAAACAGTAGTTTCTTTCTGATATAATTTTAATTACACTGTCTTTCCCAACTAGTAATGAGTATGAGGCTAATAGCAGTTCTGAAAGAAAAGCAATTGCTTGTATGAATGCAAAACATCCGGTTAGCATTACTGAATTTAGAAAGTCATATTCTAAGAAAAGTAAGAACAGAGGGTGAGAGTTAAGTTAAACACAATGAATTAAAACTGTAGCCGCAAATATATTTCACTCCCTTGTTTAGTTACCACGAATAGGCCATTGCCAAGGATACAAAGACATGGTCTCTGCACTCCAGGAGCTCAGGGTAGTAGAGAGGACAAGACTGGTCAATTATGTAAGTGGTACACTTTGGGTGTTATTACTGAAGACTACCAGATAAATTTAGAAGCAAAGAGATGGACATGGTCAGTTTTAGAGGTGGTGAAAAATGTGACAATAAAATGTCTTTCCTACAAGAAATGAGGAAAATGGCCACTAACAGACTCGATAAGAAAGGGCATTAAGATCAATTTTGGTTTGATCCAGAACTTGAAGCAAAATGGAAGATAGAATGAGAGGAAAATTGCAGGACAAGAGGCCAGACATTCTGGCAGAGGTACTCCAGAATGACTCCTACATATCAATCTAACAGGAACTAAGCAACAAACAAAAACTCAGGGAAGACCAGATTTTACAACTGAATTACTTCGTTTACTATGTTTGACATACTACAGAAAGATAAAGGTGCCCACTGACATACAAGCCTCGTGTTTACTAAGACCATCCTAAAGGCTCTGAATTGGTAGTGCCAATGTTTAAGTGATCAGAGAAACCATAGACATGGGCAAAGTAATCTACGGCAGCTACTAGACAGATAAGAAGTATAGAACACAAACAGACTCTAAAATTTTAAGGCATAGAAAATCTAGAAAAAATTAAGAAAATAACTATTTTGAACTCAAATTATGCATCCTAGGTATTTTCATTAATGTTATTTCTCTTTTTAAAAAAAGGATTGTATTTACTTATTTATTTAATGTATATGAGTACACTGTAGCTGTCTTCAGACACACCAGAAGAGTGCATCAGATTCCATTACAGATGGTTGTTAGCCACCATGTGGTTGCTGGGAACTGAACTACTCTTAACTGCTGAGCCACCTCTCCAGCCCTAATGCTATTTCTTTACTGAGTATCCACCCAGCACACACACACATACAAAATGCAACCCCATGGTATTACTTAAACATTCACTAGCATGAAGGCAGTTATGCTTTCTGTGAAATAAGAGGTGCTGTTTGAAGACTGTGGGGTTTGTTGCTGTTAAGGGTTTTATACTCACAACAAGGTGTTACTCTGCCATCCCCATTGGTCTTTCACTCTCCCAAATCCTGGGATTACAAATATGTATGGCTATGCTAAGACTGCTTTTTTGAAACGTTTATTTTAAGACAGTTTCTGATTTACAGGAAAACCTTAAAGGTAAAACAAAGAACTCCCATGCCGCATACCAGTTCTCCCACCTTATCTGCACAGTATATCTGTTACAATTGAACCAATAATGATACATCATTGATGTTTTTAAAATCCAGGTTTTACTCAGCTATCCCAAGTTTCTCTTTAAGTTCTATTTTCTGCCCCAGGAGCCTATTTAGGATATGACATCACATTTAACTGTGATGTCTTCTTAAGCTTGAGTTTTTGACAATTTCTTAGGGCTTGTTTTTGATGATATTGAATACTTTTAGGAGTTATCAGATACTGTGCAGGATCCCCTCAACTGAAGACTTTTCTGATGTTTTTCTCACGATGAGACTTGGAGTGTATCTGGAGAGTGAAGGCACTGCTTCCTATCAAGGATCTAGTCTAGCAGTCTGATCATCACAGTTGGTGCTTGGCTGCAACAGTGTGCTTTAGTTCTTCCCTGTAAAGTTAGAGAGGTGTGGGGGAGACTGTTAAAGTCTCTCCTGGAAGCTCCTCCATGAGTGGAGAGGTAGGTTCCACACCTTAAGGAATCTCAAGTTCCTGTGGTTAGAAAATGTGCTGACTCTATTCTTACTTACTATTTTATCTGACTCGTGTCATCAATATCAATGCCTGGATATTTACTGCATGCAATGGGTTATAATCCAATACTGCTGTGTATATTTCTGTTGCTCAAATTCTAACTTTGGCCACTTAAGGGGGGAGGGGAGTGACACCCAGAGGGAGCTTCCTGGAGAAGGTGGAATTGGGGAGGGATTTGCATGAGGGAGTACTGGGAGGAGAGGAAGGGATGGTAACCGGTTATAAAGTGATTAAATAAATAAATTTTTAAAACTATCAGACACAGGCTGATAATTAGTTCACTAACTCAGTTTACTAGATGTCAGAGGTTATTAAAGAAGAAATTTCCTTTTTGCTCTTCAGACTTTGCACTTTAGTGCTATGCTTCTCATCTCACACATCAGATGAGAATTTGGGTTTGAAGTTAAAGATGGTTAAGAGAACAGGCATGCTTCACATTACTGCTAGAATAAAAAGAACAGGCATTTTATAATCTTAAAAATGTCACCCCCCCCCAAGTAGATTTTTATTTTTCTTCTTTATAAAAGTAACAAATTATTTCTGAGGAAGAAGCATGAAAAGAACACAAATAACTGTGGATAGCCCTGTACAGTGGCAGTTCTCTCCCTAATTTTCAAATAGAACACATCTAAATATTTGAATTGTCAAGTGTTTGCTGAAAAGGTAGTATTAATTGTACTGTCTTCAAGGCCTCAGTTTATAATCAAATCTAAATAAAGAAAAGTCTTCAGATTTCACTTCTGGGAAAATCTTTGAGTTAGTTTTAAAATACAAGATTGATATGCTCAAGAATTCACAAAATATGGCGCATTTCTAAAACTGAAACTGGAAATATAGCCTTCCTTTCTGCTGTAGCTTCCTAGTCCCACAAACATATGCACATCATTTTAACCATTTTGTCTTGGCCTAAGAATAACTGTTCTTTTATTTTAAATATAACATAAAGAGCATTTAAATATTTCCTAATTAAAGTTATTGAGTTTTCCCCTTAAGGAATTAAATGACTTACATTAAAAACACACACACACACACACAATAAAACCTACAGAAGACTTAAATGTGAAACATTTAAAAACAAAAAACAAAAAACTATATGTTATTCATGTAAAACATGACCTGGAAATATGAACCAAGAAAGTCTAGTCTCTCCAATGCTTATGTGAGGGAAGATCAGAGAGGTGTAAGGCAAATATTACAATGATGTTACCATAACTTTAAAAGTCATAACATTAAGAATTGATTAGTTCTAGATGTAGGAAAGTAGTTAAACTTCACTATATTCGTGCTGCTCTTGTTTCTAATTTGCTTCTCTTCTGAAAACAATGCCTGAAAGGGAACCTTTCCCCAGTTCAAGTCTAAACTATTTAAATTACCACCCACTGTCAGCCTCAGTCCTTTTAAGAATGCTTTCTAAAAATTAAATTTTATGAGCTGGAGAGAGGACTCAGAGATTAAGAGTACGTGTTGCTCTTGCAGAAGACCTGGGTTTAGCTCTCACCAGCCATGTGGTGGCTCACAATCTCTGTAACTACAATTCAGAGGAGCTGCCGCCCTCTTCTGGCCTCCTCAGTCACCATATGCATTCAGTGTACATACATATGTGCAAGTAAATACTCATAATCATAAAACAAATCCATCTTAAAAGTTAAACTTTATAAAACTTTCTTAGCCTCCTGTAACTACCAAAAGAAAACTCTTCCCGATTATGTGATCTCCTCCTTTGACTATACAAAGAAATAGGCACAGATAAAGATCTTGCCTGAGTTGCCTAAAATGTTAATGCATGAAAAGATTTAGAGAGGCAAAGGGCACTTGCTGGAAACTGAATCAGGGCTACAAAATTGGTAGCACATGTGGCAGAATACATGCAGAGGCACGCCCAATCCTACATGAGGGCAAGCAGCAGGTGGGTACCACTATGAAAGCAAGTATGAAAGTGGTGGAGAGGTGGGAGAGAAAGAGAAGTGGAATGGTTTGTACACTATGGAGAGAGGAAGAACTGCAAATATGAGGGTGCTGAGGATCAGCCTGATGCAAGTACCTGAGCTGCCACCTGAGGCCACAGTGATGCCTTGGTCTATGCTGTCACAGAGGACCATGCCATGTCTGGGTCTGTACTGAGGTCAATGGCCACTATTGATGTTTGTGGTCCACGTTACTACCAAAAGCCATGTGCACATCTCTGATCTGGGGCTGTTGTCTGGGGCCATGTTGATGTCTGAGAGCTGTGCAGAGCTAGCCCTACTCATCACCTGGCACCATTGGAAGAGCTGGCCCAGAGGCCTGAGAGCAGATCTGGTCCTGCCCCTCATTGGCTGTGGCACTCTGCTCAGTGGACAGCAGAGTAGAGCTGGCACTGGTGGCATGGGTGCAGAAGAGCTGGCCCTGCCCCTAGCCTGGGTAGTTCTAGAGAGCTGGTCCTGGTGGTGTGGGTGCAGGAGAGCTGGCTCCACCCCTCACTGGGACAAAGGGGAAGAGATGATGAGCTGAACTACTACTCAGCTACCACCCAAGCCCAGATCCAGGGCTTTGAGCTGGCCCACCCCAATGTCTACCCCATCTATGAACTGCTGGAGCAGGCAAAAGGGTTGATCCTGCAGAATCAAAGCTGCAGGATCTCATGACACAGGGCTACAACAGGATAGCTGAGAGAAGGTGAGTATCCAGTACTGATAGCCAGAGGCCTCAAACTAGACAAATGACTACATTTGTAAGTAGAGCTCTTTTGGGCAAAAGGGTATACATACAGCTTCTACAATGAGATTTTTTTGTTTGTTTGTTAACTTTTAGTTTTAGTTTCCTTTTGTGGGAGAGGTTGCAAGGGCAGATATGGAGGGATGGGGAGATAAGTGGGATTGGGGTACATGTTGTGAAATTCACAAAAATCACTAAAAAGTTAAAAAATAAAATAAAAATTTTAAATGCTAGACATGCATTCTACATGTTTAGCATATAAAGCTTTCTCATAATTTATTCTTACTTTATCTCTACTCTATATCTAATTATAAGCATTAGTCCTATACTTCAAAAGTCTAAATCTAAACTAAAACATTTGGAGAAAAAAATAATAAAACTAATCTACCGGGGCTTTAATTATTTTCTAAGACCAAGTCTCATTTACATGGCCTAGACTTACCTTAAACTTGCATACCGCCCAGACAAAGCCTTGAACTCATAACCCTCCTACTGTGGCTCACAAATTATAGGTATGCGAAAACTACACTCAGCTGCCAACGTGACTTCAGACAAAAGAACATTACTAAAATTTAGCCAAAACAAGGCAGATGGTCAGTGGGAACATAGGGCCGCTGTAGTATATAATACTCAGCCATCAATCTATTCAAACATGTACTGAATGCCCAGTATCCGTGCCAGGCATGAGATAGGTCCTGAGAGACAAGTAGCCTTCATGTCGATGGAAAAGGGTTACATTATCTTTCAGAAATATCAGCGTATATCCTTCAGGCTCTATGCTGTAAGGTGGCTTCTTTTTTCCTTCAATTCTACTTTATTCTGGGTATTAGGAATAGCTGCCTAGTGAACACAGTTGTTTTGGTTCAATGATATAACAAATGTTAATGTAGTGATTGGCAGTTTTTATGCAGACGTTAGAATGAAAAAAATGCAACCAACCTACCAATTCACATATAAAAAAAATCTTCCTTCAAAATTACTTAAGAGACATAACAATGAAAGGAATGCAACTATGACATTTATACAGTGAGTACTGGAATTCATTATACTCCACAGCTATGAAGAACGTGAGAACAATGTCGCTGACTAAATGAGAAACAGTAAACCAGTTCTCAGGTAAAAGCTGACCATTTCTATCTGTTCTAAGCATGGAAATAATCATTCAACTGTTTGAAATGACAAGCTTCAAAACAATCAACATTTAATAAAACGACAACTATCTTCTATTCAAGCAAAAGAAAACATACAAATAACTCAGACAAGCATAGATTTTGGATCACAATTTTAACAGAAGGCAGGTATGGGAAAATTTTAGAGAGTCAACTCAAAAGCTCATTTTTAGTTATGATAAAATGTGAACTTAGCAGAAGAAATAGATTTAAGAGTACTGTAAAAACCAAACATTTGGGTTTTTTCACCCATATTTTCTACATTTACACAAGTAAATCCATTTGAAATGTCATGAGGGTAGTATCTCAAACGTAAAAGGAAACAAGTTGGCCAAGTCTAGATTTAAATTTACATAAATCACTCATATAAAGCCATAGAAGGTAGATAAATAGGTAAGTAAAAAGTAGGTACATAGATTGAACAGGAGCGCCTTATCAAACACAACATCTTAACAATTTGCAGAAGGTTACAGCAGACCTTCATGTGGTGTGCATACCCACACGTGGAAGCCTGAGGTCAATGCCAGGTGCCTGCCTCTACTGCTTGCCACATTCCATTTCAAGTTAGAGACTCTCGAATCTGGACTTGCCAACTCAGCTTGCCTAGCTGAGCAGAAACCTCTACTTTGTCTCTCCTCTCCCAGGGCCAGAGCTACGGCCACACTATTACTCTCGCCTTTTCATATGGGTGCTGGGGATAAAACTCAGGCCCCTTGGCAGCAAGCACTTTACCCAGGAGCTACCCATCAAGCCCTAAAATGTTTGATTAAAAAAAAAACATAACTGCATTTTTCACACTGAGAAATAAGAAACCACAGTTCTAATAAGACAACAATACAGAAAACATGATAGACAATTTCTAAAAACTAATTTTATGGTAGATCTTCATTACGATGGCACAGAAACAGCATGAGTCAAATTATATTATTCATATGAAAAGATAATTGAAGAGTATTCACTGGTAATGGGAAATAAAAATTTAGCCTAATTGCAGTAAAAGGAATTATAAGAAGATAAAAATAATGATGGCATTACTTATTTTAGGGTGACTGGTGAATATTCTTAAACAGTTTTAAATTTGTATATGATTTTGATGTTTAGAGGCTAGAAAAAAATCTGGATCTTAAAATAACAACCTGACAATAAAAATCCTTTTGTCAGAGAATTTTTGTAAATATGCAAGCAATATAACAATGATAGTAGTAATAATAGTAGTAATAATAAAAAATCCTCTTCACAAAGACTCTTTAGCTTAATCTTAGGGTTGCTTAAGTGAAAATGGAATAGCTTCTAAGTAATACTATAATTTATTCATTTGGGTAATTTCCTCCCACTCATTTTTAAGAGAAAAAAACTTAAAAAATGTTCTCCACATAACTTACACATATTTTTTTCCTGTTTTGAAATAGCAGTGACAGCATCCAACAAGTGATCCTGAAGGGTGTTTTCTCAAAAAATGAAAATTAAAAAAATCAATCATTTTCTCAGCAGGAAGGAGCAATGTAGGATAAGGACAGATCGATACAGCTTAGTTATTTCTTCTGCTCTGGTTCTAGGTTTGGCTCCATTCTTGCACTAGAGAATATACTTTCTGCATACAATGAAATGTGACACAGGTCTATTTAAAGGACAAAGAAAAGGAATTACATGTTTATTTATCCACGAGGAGAGGAATCAGGGTGCATCAGCACTCACAATGCTCCCATTTCCAACTTTCTAAATGGTAGACGAGCCAACTGTTTTTCTCACACCTCCCAGTTATCTGAAATAAGTGCGGCTGATTAGGAACTATAACAATCCTCTCAAGTTCAGTTAAACAGGGTGAGCTGTAACAGCTTCAAGGTATATTTACTTATCACCTTGGAGGACTTTGGAGCCTGTGGAGAAAAACAGCCAGGCTGGCCAGATGCCCTGGATTGCAAATGTTTGACCAAAGGGGTTAAAACACCAACATGAAAACTTTAAAAGAAAGGTGTTTACCCTTAAATTTTCTTTCCATCACCTCGTTAAATCTATCTTTGCTTTTCTTTCCTTTTAACAAAATATTACAATGTACACTATGTTTGCATGCCATATTTCTTTTCTTTTTAACATATCTTTTCACAAATTCACAAGAGTTGAGGAAGAACTGACATTAGGAAACTGGTTCAGTCAGTAAAGGTACTTGCTGCCAAGTCTGAAGACCTGAGCTTGATCCTTGTAACCCACATAGTAGGAAAGAACCAGCTCCCAAAAATGGCCCTCTGATCTATATAAACATGTAATGCACGCATGAACACACACACGGCACACATGCAATTTTAAAAATATTTTTAAAAGAGAGAACTGTCTGGAAGTTTAAACATTAATTATTCTTTTATGTGGACAACTATAGGTACCCAACCTCTCCACACTTCCTTTAGTAATTGAATCTTTTTCTGTGGCCATTTAAGGAAAAGCTTTACATGGAGTTGGCCAGTCATAATATTTCTTTTGGGACAGTAATTATTGGTCCCAAGGAAGAATCCATAATTCCAAAGGGCCGAAGTTCTCTATAAAGTTGCCATGTGAATAGTTAGAGATAGTCTTCTCTTTTTCCACTGTGATAGCTAAACTAGAGCAGTCGGTAGTCACAGTATTTTTTCTTGTAGAGCAAACCAGTACTTTTTTTAAAAGATTTATTTATTTTATGTGAGTCACCATCGCTGTCTTTAGCACACAAGAAGGTGTCAGATCTCATTACAGATGGTTGTGAGCTACCACATGGTTGCTGGGAATTGAACTCAGGAGCTCTGGAAGAGCAGTCATTGCTCTTAACCGCTGAGCCATCTCTCCAGCCCCAAACCAGTACTTCTGAGCTAAAAAATAATAACATGTTACAGAGAAAGATGGATTCTTTCCTTCCTTCACTCGTTCACTCAATCAGTCTGCAAACACTTAATATCTGCTATGCATTAAGTGCATTCTGGTCACTTGGTAGACAACAGCAAAGAGTTTGGCAGTCATATCTTCTTAATTAAAAAAATTTTATATTCAGAAAATATAATTTTCAAGTTACTTTTGTGGTCTGTGAGCAGAAATTTTCAACAGTGTAAAACAGAACCAAAAAGAAACATGGGCCAGGGGGCTGTTTCCTCAAAAAGTAGAAGAGAGAACAATATGGTCTGCTATACTGAAATGAAGAGTTAGGCTCTTCATCTATCTGAAGTTAGATAGGTGCTAGTAGTCTCCTCCTGTGCAAAACAGGAAAAAACACTTTTTGCTATCTTATAGGACCATTTGAAGATGAAAATGTTTAATATATTAAAATACTTAAAACAATACCTTATATGGGGCTTTAAAAAAAAAAACTTTTTTGTGAGCGCCAAAGCACGTCCTAAGAAAATATGAAAACCAAAACATTTGTGGTAATAAACAGTTATTTGGGGAGTGGGGGATCTGGAGAGATGGGTCAGCAGTTAAGAGCACTGACTACTCTTCCAGAGGTCCTGAGTTCAATTCCCAGCAACCACATGGTAGCTAACATCCATCTGTAATGGGATATGATGCCCTCTTCTGGTGTGTCTGAAGACAGCTACAGTGTATTCACATAAATAAAAAGAAATAAAATAAGAGCAGTTATTTCTTCTAAAAACAAACAAACAAACAAAAAAAAAAAAACAATTATTTGAAGCAGGAGAGGGGAATGGACCATAAAGCTTACACAAGTTTTAAAAAGAAAACTCTTAGTCAGTAGCCTTGTTCTTTGAATTTTCTGGTTTTTTAGTACCCTCAATTAAAGGGTTTTACAGAACACTGAGGATACTAAAATACATTCAAATTACAAAATATCTGTCTTCTGTGATTCTAAATTGGACCTAATTTAAATATATTCATTGTTTTTTTTCATGATTCTTAAACTCTACTATTCCTGAAATACATGACACCTGACTCTTTTCTTGATAATTTTCTTACTATAGTAGTAATAAATCATTATCATCTCTTTAGTAGAATGAGATAGTTCTACTTGCTTTTCCTTATCCCTAAAGTCAATTTTCCACACAGCAGCCAAAATGAGCTTTCTTAAGCCCATATTTATTAGTATAGCTTTCAGGGCACATGACAATCCTCTGTCCATATGCTTTAGGGACATCTAGTCTTGTTCCTACTTCTGTCCTCTTTTACCTCGTTAAAACACTCTTTTCCTTCACAGAATTCACATGATTGCTTTATTACAGAATTATTACATAATAATTTACATAATTATTATGATATCTGGATTCATTAAGACAGAGAATTTAAAACATCTTACTTATCATTATAAGGTTTATAATAACACCTGCCATAAAGATGCCTTGCTGAACAAATAAAAGCTTCAATATGCATAGATTAATATATCCTACAATATTGAAGTAAAATAAAAATATACACCCTCTTGCTGAAATAATAATAATAATAATAATAATAATAATAATAATAATAATACAGGCAAACACTAAGGATTTATTAAGTATGGTTTAGGGAATACACGAGTCTTGCTTTTCTCCTTAAATTCTATTCTAGTGTAATATCTTCTGTGGTAACATCTTATCTCATGTTAACTACCTACTACTCATTTTCTATGTTGTTACATACTGCTAGTAGTCTATGATTGTGTAAATATATAGAAACACACACATAAACCCACAAAAGGTTTTTTTTTCTTTTTGTACATTTTCCCAGAAAAGATTGGTATATACTGATTTTTTTCCTGTGTTGATTTCTTTCCTTATTCAGTGGGGCTCAGAAAGTCTATTCAACTAGCTCCGATACTGTAATAGCATACAAATACAATGGGTACAGAGAGAAAACTGTATAGTTGTATAGTTAAGATATTACTCAAGAGCTATTTTAAGGAAATCTGGTATGTATGTTACATAATAATCGCACCACTATAAAATTGCAGAAGTTAAAAAAAAAATTGAAGACCAAAGGGCATATTTACACTGGGCATAGTGGCATATTCTCATAGATCCTCGGGAGTTTGCATTGCCCTAAGTTTCTAGCTTATCCCAGAGATGCCTTCCCCCAGTCCAGTTGTCTCCTCTGGAACACTTTCCAACCATCCCTCCCACCTGATCGCTCCTGTTCCTATCCCCATCCTTTCCCCAATTCAGTGTCCCTCACCCCACTACTGTCCACTTACGATGCCTATTCTGTTTCCTCTTCTCATTGAGATTCAAGGGTCCCCCCTTGAGCCCTCTTTGTTACTTAATTTCTATGTGGCTATGGATTGTAGCATGTTTATCCTGTATTTTATGGCTAAGGTCCACTTATAAGTGAGTATATACCATGTTTGTCTTTCTGGGTCTGGGTTACCTCACTCAGGATGATCTTTTCTAGTTCCATCCATTTGCCTGCAAATTTCATGATGACATTGTTTTTAGTAGCTGAGTAATAGTTCATTGTGTAAACGTGTCACACTTTCTTTAGCCATCGTTGAGCTGAGGAACGTTTAGGTTGTTCCCAGTCTCTCTCTAGTTATTACAAGTAAAGCTGCAATGAGCACAGTTGAGCAGGAGTCCTTGGGGCACTTTTGTTATATTTAAAATATTTTTGAATCTTTGAGAATTTCGTACAGTGAATTTTGATCATAGTCAATCCCCATTCTTTCTGGGTCCACTCTCACCTCTCTACCCTCAACGTTGTACTCATACTTTCCCTCCCCCCCTTTCTCAATAGCTAATCAATTCCATTTTTAAAACCCCAGGCTCCATTTATCTATTACAGCTTAAGTATATCCTCAAAAGGACTGCACATTAAAAAACAACAGCACAAAAATAAATGTGTATATTGGACAGAATCTTCAGATTTTTGCTATTACTCTAATTGTTCTGTTTTTGTAGAAATAATTGCTAGAAAAGTACCTCATAGAATATACTGCTTTCATTTACTTTACCAAATGTAAAGTAGTTGGAGACAATGTAACTAATGAGTAATTAGAAATAATGCAAAATCTGTGGACTGAGAAAACCAAGGAGGATCTAAAATATTTTTTAATTTGGCAGGATCTAATAAATACTTAGTAGAATAAGCCCATATATGCATTTTAGAATTCAAGATGATATCTAGCTTGCAGATTTCCAAAAATGTAGTGTTTTGTTTTAGTATTTTTAAATCCTTTTTGATATTTTTAGTTTTTTATTAGCATGTATTAATTATACATTAACATGATATTTTCATATGTGTATATATAGTGTATTTTGATCATCTTCATCTGTTACCCTCTCTTATCCCTAATATTTTTGAGTTTGTGAGACACACAAGCTTTATAGCTCAAGGCTGGTCTAGAACTCATGACTATCCTTTTCCTTTGGCTTTCAAGTGCTGGGAATACAAGCATTTGTAGAATATACTGCATCTGGCTGTACCTTTACTTTTAATGCCAGTTTTAACGCTGAAGGTAATTTATAAAAATAGCAACTAAATATGATTAAAATTGTCCTGTTTCTACAATGTTATTGACTTAGCAAATAAACTGAATAATGCATTTATTAAATAAAGTATGTGTTAGTTATTAGGGATATAAAGTTGGTAATCCCCAGGAGTTTACAAATTAATAAGAGAGAAGGGGATAGAAACAAATGCTTACAGCAAACTCTATAAGAAAACATTACAGACATGCAGAAGTAGACAAAGAGTTTGCTTAGCTCCTTTAGAAATGCAGCCCATGCTTCCCTCTCAAACCTCTCAGTTTACATTTCAAAGTCATACCCCAATATACCATTTAACATGAAGGTAGTACTACTAATTTAAAACTGTGGTTTTCTTTAAATAACTATTTTAACCTTAAATCATAAAATTCTGTATCATTGGGCAAAACCAGGGGAATCCCAAAGGATTCTGGGAGCTAGAGGGGTGAAGGAAACCATGAGAACACAAACCACAGAATCAACTAAGCAGAGTTCAATGGTAAATTACTTGTCTAGTATGTGCAAGGTTCTGGGTTCAAAACAAACAAAATAGACTTAGGAAAAATATTCTAAAATTTACATGGTACTACATTAGACCCAGAATAGTCATAGAAACCCTGTGCAAAACAACTTGAGAGACATACTACTAACTAATTTTAAAATATGCTACAACCTACAACAATCATAATAATATAAATAATTGGTATATTTTACACATACCAATAAAACAGAATAGATCCCAGAAATAAGTCATAGTAATTTCTTTACAGGCATTAAATTTTCAACAAAGCTACCAATGAAATGCTTTAAAAAAAAAAAAAAA
>JADRCD010208856.1:0-30399 GCA_019843815.1 Montemys delectorum
TAAATAAACCTTAAAAACAACAACTTGAGAACTGTGCTCCTAGGCCAATGATGTCACTCAGCACACATTTCAAAATTCGTATGCCTGTGTTTCACACGACCCTAGAGATTCCGATTTAGTTGGTTTAGGATGAGGTCCCCACGAAGGTCTTTTGAAAGTTTCACAGGTAATGGACGCCACTGGACTTTCAGAAGCAGTTACTTTCCTCAGGAGCCACCAAAGGCACAAAGATTCCAGTCTGGTTCCTGGGTTTCCAAATGGACTAGCAAATGTGTAAGCACCATCATTTCCCAATTTTAAGTTCTATGTCTTTCTCCACTACAGCTGGGAAATGCTCTCGGGCTAAGTAAGCAAAAAACCTATTAGTTTGAGCACTTTCTAAAGCCTTTCTTACTTTAAACTCATAAATTCACTCTTTAGTGAATGTTGAGAAGACATAGGGGAGAAAATACCTACCGTCCTCAGAATAATTTAATGGAGGAAATGAGATCTGTACGTGGCATAGTAAAAGGTTAATATTACCATCTCAGTCTTCCTTAGATTTATGTGTTTTTGTACTAAAGGTCTTGTCATCTCACTTAGCACATCTCCGGCATTAGGAGGATTCAATCAACACTTGTCTAATGAATGGATTCACTGATCAATCAATTCATAAATGGCATCACTGAGAGAGAAGCTGAGTTTGTATTTGTCTTTGGCATCCAAAGTCCAGCATGCTGCTGCTCTTGGACAAAGCACAGGGAATGGCAGTCTCATGGCAATGAGTGTGTTGGGAACAAGTGCTGGACCTGAATGTCACCTGGGGTAATCTAATCCCAGACTGGGCAAGAAGGTGAAATGAGTGTGGTAGTCATTAGAACCAGTGGCCAATGAACTCTGGGTCCCCTTCCCCTTCCCTTGGATGTCTCCTGGCCACGTGACTAGTCTAGGCCACAGAAATAAACCGAGTGTTGCTTTCCCTCCATTGAGAAGCTTTTAGAACCAAGTAGAGCCGGGGGGATGTATTACTGCAGCAGCACACTTACCGAGTTCTGTGCAGGACTCTGGGTTCGATCCCAACACTGAAATAAAAAGAAAAGAAAAAATGGATATGGTGAGAGGGAGTCTTCCATAGGGTGGCTCATTATCCAGGTTTATTTGAGCTCAAATATGACATTTTCAGCACTAAAGCTGCGTTAGCCCAGGGTTAGTGACCCACCGGGGCAATTATCAGCCGTTTAGCTATCCATCACTTCGAAAGCATGCGTCCAGGTAAAAAGGCAATCAGAGCCAAACTTTTACTGAATTGGAGTCTGAAAGTGTTTAAACAGCTTTCCTGTGGGCATTTGCTGCTGAAAATCAGAGGTGGATTCTGGGCTACATCAGCCTCACTTCAGAGACCATATTTTTATGGGTTATTGCCCCTAGGTTCTGGTGTTTTCTATTACAGGGTTTTATTTTATTATTTGGGTATAGGATACAAATCTCTATTTTGTTTTTTTTTTAATTAAAACATTTTAAATATGTGGGTGTCTTGCCTGCATGCATTTCTGAGTACCATGTCTGCCTGGCTCCCAAGAAAGCCAGAACTGGATAAGAGAACTTCTGGAGGTGGAGTTACAGATGGTTTTGAGCCACCTTGTAGAAACTGACTCCCGGTTCTCTAGAAATGTGACCAGTGTTCTTAACTTCTGAGTCATTTCTCCAACTCTTCTATTTTGTTCCAGTTTTTATAGACAAGGTCCTACAATCGCAGAGAGAAGAGCTATTCTCAAATCACTGAATGCCATTCATTTATAAACATGTAACACTTTGTGCTGCTGTTGTGAGCTATATGAAGATAAAAAGATGGTATGATTTCTTCCCTGAAGAACATATAACACAAGAATAGGCATGTTCATGGCTAACCATGTGATACAGAAGCTATTAAAACATTTTATGTGTGGCTACATTTTGAAATTTTACTACAATAAGAACATTTTGTTTGTTTGTTTGTTTTTTGTTTTTTTGTTTTTTGTTTTTTGTTTTTCGAGACATGATTTCTCTGTGTAGCCCTGGCTGTCCTGGAACTCACTCTGTAAACCAGGCTGGCCTCCAACTCAGAAATCTGCCTGCCTCTGCCTCCCAAGTGCTGGGATTAAAGGCATGCGCCACCAACGCCCGGCTCAATAAGAACATATTAATTTGTTACTTATCTATCTATCTATCTATCTATCTATCATCTATCTATCTATCTATCTATCTATCAACTACATCCTATTGGCTAGAGAGATAGCTTGGTGGTTAAGAGCACTGACTGCTCTTCTAGAGGACCCAGGTTCAATTCCTAGCAGCCACATGACTGTTCACAACTGTCTGCAACTCCAGTTCAGGGAATTGGACGCTTTCACCCAAACATACATGTAAGGCAAAAACACCAATGCACATAAAACAAAAATAAAATAAAATATGTTTTAGAAAAAGAAACTACATCCTGCACAGCCCAGTCTGGTCTTGGTTCTCTATGTAGCTGAAGATAGCCTTGACTTTCTGATTCTCCTGCCTCCACAATAAAGTTTCCTGGATAGTTTTACAAATCTATCTGAGCTTTTATTTCAATTCCTTGAATAAGAGGTCAACTTTGAAATGCTTAGCCCAAACCCTGACTACAGGTATCAGGTAATTTGGCTTAAGTATATATTAGTTTGGGGTATTTGTTTTTGAAACAGAAGTCTTTCTGTGCACCTGTGGCTAGCCTGGGACTATGTAGAACCAGCTAGCCTCAAACTCAGAGACCCACCTCCCTTTGCCTTCTAGTGTTGGTATTAAAGGACAGCATTACCATGCCAGATATATATATATTAATTTTATGATTTTAAAAGCACTTCAAGGCAGCTCAAGTGTCTTTTATCTTCAGGTTACTGATTCTTACTGCCGTGAGGGTAATACCTGTAGAAAGTGCATAAGGCCTTCCCTGTCTGACAGTCTGTCCCATTTACTTGAAAGTGATGTAACAAGCCAGGCACAGTAAGTAGCTCACACCTTTAATCCCAGCACTTGGAAGGCAGAGGCAGTGGACCCCTGTGAGTTCAAGGCAGTCTAGTCTACAGAATGAGTTCCAGAACAGCCAGAGCTACATAGTGAGAGCCTGGAGGGAGGGGAGAAGGAAGGGAGGGAGGAAGGGAAGAGGAGAGAGGGAGGGAGAGGAGGAGATGAGGGGGGGAGGGGGAAAGGGAAGGGAGAAGGAGGATAGCACCAGCAGCACTTACCAGCCTTCATTCTGAAGGGAGCTCAGATCGATCGCCACTGTGTCCTGGTTCCTCCTTAACCCTGTGCGGCTCAAATGCGCACCCACTGGGCAGGCATCTCCGCCAAGGGTCAAAGCCAGCTAAGTGATCCAAACAACGATAATATCTGTTAGTAATGACCCTCCCTATGAGTCCTTCCCGCCCACCTACAGCCATTAGCATAAAGCCTTATCTAGTGAGAGGTAGTGACCAGCTTGTAGTAGAGGTAATTTGAAGCCTAGTCCTAGAAAGATAACTGGGCTCTCTCGGCAGCTCGGGACAGAGTGTGGTTTATGGGGAAAGCACTAGTTGGGCCGCCTCCAGGATACAGTGAGGTTCTGCTCGCTGGCCTGAGGACACAGTAAGGGGCAAACACTCCTGCTAGAATCATTCAGGTAAGGCATGAAACAACAAGCAAACAGGCAAAACCTGCTTTGGAAAATATTGTAACTTTGACGCTCCCTGAAGGACAGGTTTTCTTCCTCATCTGGATCTAAGGCATCCCCTGAGACTTACTGGTTAGAGTGTTGAGTGTCCATGGAGAGTTGGAGGTGAGGAGGGGACCATGCAATGAAGAACCCCAGTAGCGGGGCTGGAGAGACTGCTCAGCTGTTAAGAGCACTGACTGCTCTACCAGAGGTCCTGAGTTCAATTCCCAGCAACCACATGGTGGCTCACAGCCATCTGTAATGGGATCTGATGCCCTCTTCTTATGTGTCTGGAGACAGTTACAGTGTACTCATATAAATAAAATAAATTCTTAAAAAAAAAAAAAAAAATAAAAAAAAAGAACCCCAGTAGCTGAGATAATGTAGTGCAGTGGGTTGTCGAAGGGTCTCCCCCAGTTTTCCAGGTGAATGTACTACCACTACATAAACCAGACACATACGCCAGAGTCATCAAGTTTGTGGCATCTTTGCCCCAAAGCAGCACAGAGTGAACTTTATGTTCTTCACATTCTGAGGGAAGATAATTGACCTAGTCGCTCTTTTCATACATCAAGGTATCTCATATTGCATACATGCCTGATATCACATATCATCTATTATCACTAATTATAGTTTGGCTATAGTCTTAGTTATGATAGGCTAGATAGGTAACATCAACACACGTATCTTAAAATATTATCAATTTGGGGGCTAAAGAGATGGCTCAGTGGTTAAGAGCACCAACTGCTCTTCTGAAGGTCCTGAGTTCAAATCCCAGCAACCACATAGTGGCTCACAACCATCCGTAACGAGATCTGACACTCTCTTCTGGAATGTCTGAAGACAGCTACAGTGTACTTACATATAATAAATAAATAAATCTCTAAAAAAAATATTATCGCTGGTGGTGGCACATGCCTTTAATCCCAGCACTTGAAAGGCAGAGACAGGCAGATTTCTGAGTTCGAGGCCAGCCTGGTCTACAGAGTGAGTTCCAGGACAGCCAGGGCTACACAGAGAAACCCTGTCTCGAAAAAAAAAATATCAATTTAATAGGATAGAATTTGTCTCATGTATCATGGTTCTGGCTGATTCTCTACATTCTAGCTGGCATGGGGATTCAGGACCCTTTCACCCTAAAATGTCTTTATCTCCATCACTGGGCCTCAATCATTGCCACAGAGAGAGATGCATAAAACCCCACAGCAGGATGTGAGGCCAGTTCTGTAAACACCGTATGCTACCTGTACCATATCTCCTTAGTCAAAATCCGATTGCACTGTTCCATCTTAGCTATAAGGTACACAGCAAAGTGTGCACTCTTATGTATGCACCACGAGGGAGAAGGGAGGACGGAAATGACATGTGTGTACACATGTGATGTCCTTGTAAGGTGAGTGTCCATGCCATGCTAAGTGGGAGGGGAGGAGGCATTGGTGGGAGCTCAATTTGGAAGCTGGCAGGTTAGGATTCTCCTTCCTGAAGTACCATCCCAACTCACCTACCTGAACCCCAAGGCTCCACCTTAGGTGGCTTGATCCTATCTACACACACACACACACACACACACACACACACACACACACGCACGAGCACATGTATATGCATTTGCATGTATGGAATGCATACATGTGTATGCCTGCTCCTGTATGTATGTGGTTCCACATGCATGCTTACTAGGTGCTTGTGGTATGGAGGTCAATGTTCCCCTTGATTACTCTCCCCCTTAGATATTGAGTCAGGGTCTATCATTTGAACCCAGAGCTCACCAATTCAATTGGTCTGGCTAGCTAGTTTACCTGGGAGACCACCACGCCCACTCAGGATTTGCATGGGTTGCTGAGCATCAAATCCTGGTCCTTATACTTGCAATTAGCAACAACCACTGGATCATTTGCCCACATTCACACTGACTAAATTTTCAGTTAACTAGGGGCCTGGTCTTCTCTGAAGGAGATCTACATTTGTGAAAGTCTATCCACAGGTGATGTGGTTGTATCAAAACCTCTTTTGTTACACATATTTATTTTGTCTGTCGTAGGGCTTGGGCACACACTTGCAGTGGGGCACATGTGGGTCGGGAGACAGTTTGCAAGAATTAATTCTTTCCTTCCACCATCTGAGAATTTCTTGACCTTCACTACTAAGCCCTATCATGGGCTTACCATACCCTACCCCCATACCTTACTTTTTATCTTCTCAATATAAGAAAACATTTTGTTTCTTGGGCTCTTTAGTTGCTTGTCATTGCCTCTGCCTCCGTCGTGAGACACACCTTAGAGTAAGCCTGGTGGCAGTGGTGGCGTAGGTCCACGGGAGCATTCAGGCAGCTTCAGCAGAGGCACACTGCTTGTAAGAGCTGAAGAAGCTCAAGCCAAGGAGTTGGCAATAGGATGCCCCACGGAAGCAAAACATTTTCATTAACCAACAAAACAAAACAAAACAAAACAACAACAAAACCATCCTAAAATATACCAATGTGCCCTAATCTATTTACAAAATGGATTTTGAAGTCATTCCAATACATGCCAGGCTTTCAAAAGATGTTTGTCTTAAAGAGTAGAGTTGGCTTTTAGTCAAAAACTAAATTTTCTGTAATGCACGGTGACAATTGTACAGTAATTACCGACTACAAACAACCAGGTGCCTAGCTAAGCCTCTCTCACCAGTGTAAGAGAGTCAAGCCAAGTCAAAAATGCCCTACCTAGCCAAACGCAGAAGTTCAAAACTCAGTCTTTGTCATCAGGGAGGGATATATTTAAAAGGCAAAGCCATTATTAGGGCTAACCAGGCACCCTGAGGTAAACACCTTTTGTTAATGCATGTTAGACCTGAACTTTCTCACTGTTTGATAGAGGCCTGCTTAAGAGAAACCTCAAACCAAGCCAAGTCTAAGGCTTTTTTGTGTTTTCTTTTTTCTTTTTTTCAGATGTCTGACATCAGCTCTGTGGGAGTTGCACAATGGGAAAGTCCTGGCATTGGAGTCTCATGGTTCCCCTCTCCATCATCCGCAAACACAGGCCTGTTCCCTGTTCTTTCTTGAAATTTGAGCTCATTAGCTTCAAAGCAATGACTTGAGAGTATCCCAGGGAAGAAAATTATAACAAGACCCAAAAATGTATTTTTTCAGCCTATGTAAGGAAGCTGTTTCCTAGCCTTGGAGCCCTAAAGAGCCCAACTAGAGGTATTTACCTTCATAAATTTTACTTAATTACGATGATGATGCTACAGTAGGTCTTTACTCTCCCCTACTAGTGGAGAGAACGCAGATGTGACTCCTTCGTACTTTGGTAATGATGAGGCTTCTATGTTTGTTTTCCATGTGCTTCTCAAAGTGTGTGCATTCTATGTGTGTGCATGATCAAATTGAGTAAGAAGGCATGTGGTTTTTACAAGTAGATGTAAGGCTGATGGTGAGGTCCAGTATTAGAGCAGACCCCATCTCAAAGCCCACTGCCATGCTTAGCAATTCATTGTCCACATCAGAAGACACCTTCGGTTCTCCAAGCCACCTGGAAAACACGCATTGTGGACTCTTCCGAGATTAGAATGAAGTTCCAGAGTTTGGCTAAAATGAGGTAAGAGGCTCTGTTTGTCCTTAACTCTGTCCTATGAGGGGTTTAGGTCTCCCTCGATCAGCTGAGAGACTCAAAGTGTCCTGTGTTGTTGTTGTTGTTGTTGTTGTTGTTGTTGTTGTTGTTGTTGTTTTAACTAGTAACATTAGTGGCAGCCACCTAGCTGAACTTACCAATGGTGAACAGTGAGTCAGGAACTGATCGTATGTGTTCTCTCTGAGACCTCATAATGTCCTTTCCAAGTTGGTGCCTCTCCATTTCATACATGAGGAGACCAAGGAAAAGAGAGCAGGTCAGTAAACAAGATCATGTGGCCTTCCCTATTTTTGTAAATCAAAAAGGCCAAATATCAGCAAATTCATGTGCGTCAACCACCTACTTCCCCAGTATCGAAATGAGTGGGCACTGATTCCAGACGGACTCTTTGTGATTGTGGAAGTTGGAGATTCATAACAGGCTAACTTCCTCAGTTTCTGTCCACCTTATTCTCTGAGATAGACTCTCACTGACCTGGAAGCTTCCTGCTTCAGCTAGATTGACAGTTCACCATGCTCCAGAGATCCTCCTGTCTGCCTTTCCAGTGCTGGGGTTACAGATGGCTGCTGGGGCTACAGATGGTTGCTGGGATAGGAATCAGACTCTCATGCCCAGTCTCCAAGTTCAGAGTTTAAACTCTTAACTTTCCCAAAAAGAGAGTTCCATATTTATATCTCAGCTGATAAGCTAGGCTTGGAGCAAATATATACTATAATATAATAAATACACACACACACACACACACACACATATATACGTATACACACACACACATATGTATATATATACGTATATATATATGTACACACACACACATATACGTATACACACACACATATGTATATATATACGTGTATATATATATATATATATGTACACACACACACACACACACACACAAACACACATGTCCATCAGTAGATTGCTTCCTTTCTTCTGCAGATCCTTGCGTTAAAGTTGACTTGAGTCAGACAGGATTGTCCTGTCTATGGTTGTCTTAGTTACACTTCATTGCTATGAGAAGACACCATGGCCAATGAAACTTATAAAAGAAAGCGTTTAATTGGGGGCTGTGTGCAGTTTCAGAGGGTGAGTCCATTATCATTACAGAGGGAGGAAGGGCAGTGGGCCAGCAGGCATGGCATTGGAGCAGGAGCTGAGATCGCTAATCTGGTTTAAAGTTGCAGGCACAGAGAGAGAGAGAGACAGAGAGACAGACAGAGACAGAGAGAGAGAAAGAGAGAGAGAGACAGAGAGAGAGGAGAAAGAGAGAGAGACAGAGACAGAGAGAGAGACAGAGAGAGGGAGAGAGAGAGACAGAGACAGAGGGAGACAGAGACAGAGACAGAGAGAGACAGAGAGAGAGGAGAAAGAGAGGAGAGAGACAGAGAAACTAGAGACATGCCTCTTCCAACAAAGGCCACACCTCCTAATCCTTCCTAGACAGTCCACCAACTGAGAACCAAGCCTTCAATATAGGAGCCTATAGGGGCCATTATTATTCACATCACATCACCACAAGGCCTTGTCTTGCCCTAAATTAGACCATCAGACTAATTGTTAACCAGTTCTCCTACAAACTGTCCACCCAAAATTATCTTCCTGTCACAATGGCACAGACCCACCTCCTTATCCTCAGTGGAGCTTGCCACTGTGCGAGCCATGTGCTTCTTCCAGAGCCACTGACAGTTCCCCTGTAAACTTGACAGACCTCCCCCACTACCACACTGCTGATTGATCTTGTGAACTCAGGACTTGGATCAAGTGGTTGTTCCTAGGTAGCTGAGCTGCAGAGGGGTGAGAGCAGGAAGCCTGGAGGTAAACCAGAGACTCTCAGATCTGACAGCAGCATTACTAATCTACTAACCGCACCAGCCAGTCCCAACACTTTTACAGATTAGAAAACTGATATTGAGAGCCTTGATTTTAGAGTGAGCCTTCCTGTCAGCACGGGCATAGGATTGCAGGATTTGTAGTATTCAAATCAGGGAGAGTCCTGGACAAGCCCTGGCAAGTTATCCACCATCAAAGATGTGAAGCTTCAAACCATCTGCCTCTCTGGACTGGTCAGATCTAAACAAGCCTGTTAGGATCACAAACTGCACAGCCTAGCTCAAATGCAGTTTTATCAGGACGTCTCTGCACGGCAGCCAGTTCTCCAGGCATGGGTGTGGATGTCACAGGGGAGCAGCTGTGGTGTGTGTGACTCATGACTGACCAAACTCTTAGCCTCTTGGACTGCAACTTGTGAGAAAGCTGCTTACATGGAGTCTGTCTCTCAAAATGAGGCTGTGGTCTCACTAATTCATAATCCATAATGGGGTGGGGGTGTGGCTACTGCTCTAAGTGCCTTCCTATAGCCTGGGAATGGAGAAGTGGGGAGTGGGGTGACAGATCAGCAGGACACCCATGCTCCCCTGACTTCCCTTTTCAAAAGTTTCATCATTCAGAGGTTTTGAGTCCTGTAATACTCAGTCGTCCTTGGCCAACTTTGGACTTTTTCCTTAAATGTCAAACCCCTCATTGTAACATTTTTTTCCTGGTTTTACTTCTCTTTCTGGGCTGTTTCACTGCCAGCCTTTCGTTGTTTGGCAGTTGTTTTCTGTTTCCATGGCCTCTTCTGCTTTCTATGCTTCAAGATCCAGCCTCTCTACCTAATCCTCTCCCTCCTTCCTATGGACTGAACAAAGGGAAAATAAGGCCAAGGCTTTAGGCAAAATGTTGACCAATTGAGTTATATGTATCTATGTATATTCTCTTTCTTAGAAGCATTCTTTAATCAGAACAGCCTAAACTTCATCCTTATAGACATGCTAACTTTTTTTTCTCTTTCAAGCAGGCTGACCTAAATCTTATGTGGGAGGAATGACTTTGAACACTCCATCCTCCTACCTCCACCATCTGATTTCTAGGATTATGTTTGCCATTCTTTTTTTTTTTTTTCTTACCTTCCCTTCTTCCTCTTGCTCTGGCCCCGCTTGCTTGGGCCTGTAGGTTTTTGTTGTTTGGTTGTTTGGTTGGTTGGTTCTCATTACAGATGGTTGTAAGCTACCATGTGGTTGCTGGGATTTGAACTCATGATCTCCGTAAGAGCAGTCAATGCTCTTAACCGCTGAGTGATCTCACCAGGCCGTAGGTTTCCTTCTTGCTAGCAGACTACTGAACCATAAAACCTAGTTATTCGGTATTTTGTCCATGTCTGTGTTGCCAACCATCACCACGTCCCAGTGTCCATGTGACAAATTTACTGACAAACTAACCTTGGATAACGGAGTTAAAACCAGAATCAATGGCTTCAAAAGTGAACCCTAACTGTGATCCATAGATTTAACACCCCTACTAGGCTATCTTAACATTTTAATGAACCTAGCCCTAGGGGAGATATTTTGGAGTTGGAAGAAAGGGAGGTGGTGGAAGAAAGCATAGTTGGCTATTTTGGGAAGAGGTCAATGACAGGGATTGCCAAATTTAGCAAAGAAAAATACAGACCAGCCTGTTGAACTTGGCTTTCACCTAAACAACAAATACCATTTGGTACAGGTACATCCACGAATGATACTTATACTCAAAGTCAAATTTATCTGTTCACCATCCTGTCTTTTATCTACAACTCTATCGCCTATGCTGTAGAGAGCCAGGATCACTGTGGAGTTTGGGATGGCATCCAAGAGTCGGGCAGGAAAAGAACGAGCCCATCAGGGAGAGGATCACATAGTACATTTTGGTGAAGTAGCTGCCCCGAAAGCCAGGCGAGCTGATGCAAGGGGGCATTTGAGGCTGTCCTGAACGGAACACTCCTGGAGCCTGGCCAAGATGCAAGAAGACAGGCATGCTCTGCTGGATCCTTCCCAGAAGGTGGAGTGGTTCCACCCACCGAGCTGTCTGACAGCCACCAGCCTAGAACATTATTTTTAGGCCCAAGGAAGGAGTAGCAAGGTTTTAAACGTGAGGTAACAGATGAAGGCAAGAGGGGCACATGCAAGGAGCTTACTCCTGAAATTGACTGCAAGGCCAGAAACCACAATTCATGGGCCTACTCCAGTCCAATCTGGAAATGGCTCATACTGACAGTTTTCTGTTTAAAAAGTCCACACCACAATTTTCTTTCACTTTGTCACCCATATCTTTCTGTTTTTCAACTACTGCAGAGACTATTCTGTTATCTGTTGTATCTATGTTGGACACACTGGCATGCCTGCACTTCCAGACCCGACTTGTACAAGCATTTAAAGGGCAGAAAACCAGAAGTCTAGAATACCGTTGTGTGTAGCCATTAAAATGCTTATGGTTAAGCCAGGTGTAGTGGTGATGCACACCTTTAATGCTTGTAATTGGGAAGCAGAGGCAGCTTTATTTAGTGCATTCCAGGACAGCTAGAGCTATGTAGTAAGACCATGTCTCTTAAAAAAAAAAAAAAAAAAAAAAAAAAGGCCAGGCAGTGGTGGCACACTCCTTCAATCCCAGCACTTGGGAGGCAGAGGCAGGCAGATTTCTGAGTTCGAGGACAGCCTGGTCTACAGAGTGAGTTCCAGGACAGCCAGGGCTACACAGAGAAACCCTGTCTTGAAAAATCAAAAAAAAAAAAAAATTGCTCTTAGGTTCAACAACCAATAAGATATAAGCAGATGAATTTTTCAACATGACGGTATAATCTCACCTGCCTTGTGATTGATGGGAAATACTACAGACAGAACCACTAATGGCCAAAACAACAGGAATGTTCTCTAGCATAATTTTTCAACTTTTACTAAGGGCACTAGCAGTTGTGATTAGACTCTCTGAGGACTTCACAGAGCTTAGGCTGGAGCTCAATGGGAATTACTATGCAGAAAGCCTTGGTTCAGTTCATAACAATGTCCTCCAAAGAGTGCAAATATAAAAATGGAAAAAGAGGGAAAACCTTTTATTCTCTACATGTGATGTGACAATTGTGCTTTCGAACTGAAGACTCAACTGAAAGTGCATATACAGTAAGACTATTTTGTAAAATATGCAAAGTCAGTATATAGACACCAATTTGTTCATCAGACAACATAAGAAAGGCCTTACTCAAGTAGCAAGACAACAAAAGCAGTATGCGCCTCGAAATGGGTCAACAGGACATGTACAATTCTAGCTGAAGAAAACTAAAAGAAAAACCAAAGAAGCTGAAAAGTCTCAAATGAGTCGACAGACCAACAGATATTGATGAGGTATTTTAATGCTTAAAATGTCACCTCTCGCTGGGCAGCGGTGGCGCACATCTTTAATCCCAGCACTTGGGAGGCAAAGGCAGGCAGATTTCTGAGTTCGAAACCAGCCTGGTCTACAGAGTGAGTTTCGGGACAGCCAGAACTACACAGAGAAACTCTGTCTCGAAAAACCAAAAAAAAAAAAAAAAAAAAAAAAGTCACCTCTCTTTAAATGAATATTTTAACACCATCCCAACTAAAATACCAACTTATTTTTTTTTATATTTGACAAGATGATTATTAAATACATTTTTAGAATGAGAGGGAAAAGATCCGGGAATATTCTTTCATTTTTGTTTTTCAAGGCAGGGTTTCTCTGTATAGCCTTGGCTGTCCTGGAACTCTCTCTGTAGACCAGGCTGGCCTCCAACTCAGAGAACCACCTGCCTCTGCCTCCTGAGTGCTAGGATTCAAGGCCTGTGCAACTGTGCCTGGCAGCCAAGAGTATTTGAGTGTGAAAAGTCTCTTACCTGTTCTCAGGGACCATAGCCTTTAAGTATACTATCGACCGTGGTCGCTAGTTTTCTGGTCTGCTTAGGGTTACGGGAACCTAATTTTCTACCTTACATATTTCTGTATTATGAGAAAACTAATTTGTGTTCTGAAAGATTTGTGTGGCTCAAAATCTAAAAACTACTTTAAAAATTGATAAATTTGGGCTGGGGATTCAATTTAGTGTTAGAGTGTTTGTCTAGCATACAGACGGCCCAAGGCCTGAGGTTCAATCCCTAGTGCCATACAAGATAAACAACTACATTCAACTATGTGAAAATGTGAAGTCACACTAGGAAAAGTGTCTTTGGCTCATTTCCTAGACAAAGCCCTGATAGTCTTCATATTAGAAATTGCTAGAAGGGTCTGGAAAGATGACTCAGCTGTTAAGGGCATTGGCTGCCCGTCCTGAGGTCCTGAGTTCAATTCCCAGCAACCACACGGTAGCTCACAACCACATAATGGAATCTGATTCCCTCTTCTGGTGTGCATGAAAACAGAGTGCTCATATACATAAAATTAGTAAAACTTCTTTAAAAAAGACTAAAAAAACCTGCTATAAATATTGTATGATTAAATACCTTTTGTACACAAAATATTACTAGAAATGTGAGACTAAAATTTGATGCTCCAATAGAAAAATAAGAAATAAATATTTATATGTCTATTCAAAAGTTCTAAAATCTGTCTCGTGGAACTACAAATTAATACTACTCTATGGGAGGCAATTTTGCAAGAGCCATTAAATTAAAAGGCATATATATCCTTGACTCAAACCCTCATAACTAATATATCATGTGAATGTGCTTGACCCAATGACTTCCTTGATTTAACTATTGCATAGTATATGTATATATATATATATGTCAATATCACACACATATGTATATATGTATGAATATTATGTATATGTACATACATATATGTATAGATGCATGTATATTATATACATATAAATACAAACATTACATTATAACCATAAATATACTATTATTATTCATCAATTAAAAGTAATTTTTTTTTCAAGACAGGGTTTCTCTGTGTGGCCCTGGCTGTCCTGGAACTCACCCTGTAGACCAGGCTGGCCTCAAACTCAGAAATCTGCCTATCTCTGCCTCCCAAGTGCTAGGATTAAAGGCGTGTGCCACCACCACCCAGCTAAAAGTAAATTCATGAACTCATTACTTACAATAGCAGTATTGTAAGTAATACAACATGTGTGTGTTAATATGAAACCAGTCCAGTGACCTATAACTTATCATAGGAATGAAATATTATCTAGCAATACAAATGAAATATATAGAAAGAGAATAAAGGTATGTCATATAACAGTCTACAGTTCAGATCCTCATAAATATGGTTCAAAATTGGGTAACATAGGGCTGGGAATGAAGCTCAGAGGTGGAATGTTTGCTAGGCATGCATGAGGTCCTGGGTTCAGTCCCCAGCACTGAAAACAAAAAACTTTCTTTGGACTAGCAAAAGGCACTTGCTAATAAGCACGACAGCTCAACTCAGTCCCTGGGAGTCACATGGTAGAAGGTGAGAAATGATTCCCCTAAGCCCCAGGTCATCCTCTCACCTTCATATCCATGCTGGGGCACATGCACACATACATACTACCTAATAAAATGAGTATAATTATAAAAACATACAATAAATTTTGGCAATATTTCTAAGATATTTTAAGCAGAAAAATACAAGTTGTACAACAGTATACGCTGGATTACCTTCTCTATAAAAAAATTGACCATATTATTAGTGTTTTTACAATCATGGTGAAGGCAAGAAGAAGGAAGGAAATCTAGAAAATGAAAAATAGAGTTTGGAATCCTTTTGAGTGAAGCACACCTTAGTCATAGCATCTGGGAGACAGGGCAATTGAATCTTTGTGAGTTCAAGGCCAACCTGGTCTAGTGAGATACAGGACAGCCAGGATGATATAGAGAAACTATGGCTCAAAAACAAACAAACAAACAAACAAAAAACAGAGACCATCTCCATCTCAAGACTTAGCTTCTTTGTATCAGAAAATGTCTTAGTGGGTAGGGAAATGAGATTTTTGTAAATATTAATCAACAAAAGGATCCACAAGATTAGATACACTGATTCTTCATTTCAACTAAATACCAAGAGCATTTGCCAACCAGCAGTTGATATTTTACAACATTTGCTCTAATCTGGTGCAGCAAAACCATGTTTACACAGCAGGCTCCCCAGATCCTAACAGATCGGGTGCTGTTAGGGGAGACCTTGGAAACTGGCGCTTTCCGCCTATGATCCTCTAATTCAGTAACCTGCATTCAGTGTGCCCCTGTAAAATGAAGAAAAGTAAAACCTAGGGAGATGGCAGACAGTTTCCAGCTCTTGAGGAGTTGAAGTCTTAGCCAACTCCATTATTTTGATCTCAAGAGTCATTTCGTGTCTCAAGCTCAGATGAGTATTTTGTTATACAATGTTTTCTTTAATCCCAGCACTTGGGAGGCAGAGGCGGGACCCTGTCTCGGAAAAAAAAATGTTTTCAATTTATGTGTATATATATCTCTGTGTACCTGCACACATACCTGTGGATGCCTGCAGAGGCCACAAGAGAGTAACAAACAGATCCTCAAGGACTTGTGAGCTTACAAATGTTTGTGACCCATGTGGGTGCTGGGAACTAAACTCAGGCCCTCTGTAACAAGAGCAAATACTCTTAATTGTTGAGAGAGAGAGAGAGCTCTCCAATCCCCAAGGACATTTCTTTTTATTATGTCAAATAACATTCATTTGCTTAAAACAAACTAACTATTTTGCATTTAGGGTTCTAGCATTATATCAGCACTTTTTACACAGTAAGATTTTATTTCACCTCCTTCCCTTTCATTACATTTATTTTGTGTTTCTGAGTGTATATGTATATGCACACATGGGTGGCCATTTCTATGGCATGACATGCATAGGGAGGTCAGAGGACAACTTTTGGCCATCAGTTCTCTCCTTCCACTAAGTAGGTCCCGGGGATGAAACTCAGGTGGTCAGGTTTGGCACCTTTACCTGTTCAGCCATCTTATTGACCTAAATTCATTTTTCAAATGGTTATGTCAGGACTTGTAAGTGCTCTTCCTCTTTATAAGTAACTTCTAATGCATTCTTAGCCTCCTGACAGCTTCCATTTTACGGTTCAGGACGCCTGTCAGTGAGACTGGGCAACTTTCCCAGGATCACACAGCCAAGGAACTGAACCCAGACCTGCACTTACATTCGCTGCACCATAGCACCCAGCAGGATTTTTCAAAATGTAAGTAGAGGGACATAGAGATGACACAGCTGTTAAGACCACTGGCAGCCCATCCAGGGGACCAGTTGGATTCCCACCCACCCATCAACCATCTCAGGAGACTCTGGAGCTTTCCTCTGGCCTCCTCAGACACCAGGCATGCACATGGCACACAGATATGTGTGCAGGCAAAACATTCATATACATAAAATAAATAAAAATTATATATATACATATATATGTAAGTATACACACACACACACACACACACACACACACACACATATATATATGTCGCGACCGCCTCAACCAGCAAGGAAGATGCCACCCTGAGAGCTCTTCTTTAAACAGTTTATTCAGGAACCTTGAACAATCTTCTGACAATCTTCTATCTTCTGACTAACTTCTGGCTGACTGACTGACTGACTGACTGACTTCTGACTTCTTGACTTTGAGGGGAACACCCCAGGCCCTTAAATGCTCTGTCCTGAGCCTATCTCAGTAGGCCACGTGGTGCATGCAGATAGGTTGCCAAACGCAGAAGCAAGCCAGGCAAACAAGCACAGCCAAATAAGGAGTTGTTTATCACTCTAGCGCTCCAGCAAGGAGCGGAAGCCGGCGCCATCTTAGGGCGTGGTTCAGACAGCTCTATACATATACATATACATGTACATATAAATACATATATACATACATATATATATATATGTATATATATATATATACAAAAAAGATGGCTCAGTGGCTAAGAGTACTGAATGCTCTGCCAGAGGTCCTGAGTTCAATTCCCAGCAACCACATACTGGCTTACAACCATCTGTAATGGGATCTGATGCACTCTTCTAGTATGTGTCTAAAAACAGCTGCAGTGTACTCATATAAATTAAAAAAATAAATAAATCTTTTTTTGTTTGTTTTCGAGACAGGGTTTCTCTGTTTAGCTCTGGCTGTATAAATAAATCTTTATATATATATATATATACATATATATATATATATATAACAAAATGCAGTTTGTAAAGAACTGCTTGTGACGGTTTTCATTTGAATGTTAAAACTTCAGTTACTTCATAGAGAATGTCTTAGAGATAACCACACCATAGGTATAAATGCAATGTGTTTCTTAGGTCTACACGTCTGATCAGATGACCATGGGTCCCATTAGCATCAGCTTGCTACCATACCTTACATTAAATGGAGTTCTAACTTTCCCTTTATATCTATTTGCCTTTTATTCTCAAACCTTTCTATAACCTCATCTTTTCTTTGAATTACTCTGCTCCATGCCTTTTACACACCCATCCCAAGTACGTTGTGTCTCTATAGGGTTTTATTATTACTATAGTTTTTTTAAGTACCTGATTGTTCTTTTGTGTGTGTGTCCCCTCTCTCAGTGTGTGTGTGTGTGTGTGTGTGTGTGTGTGTCTTTGTCTCTCTCATTGAATATGAAACTCATGGATTCAGCCAAGCTAGCTAGCCAGCAAACTCAGCAGTCCTCCTGTCTCTGCCTCCCAGTATTTACCACCCCTAGCTTTTATGCAGATCAAACTAAGGGTTAAAATTTAGGTTCTCATGCTTGCACAGCAAGCACTTCACCTGCTGAACCACCTCCCTGGCCCCTGGTTGTTCTTTTAAGCACGCTGATGTGTCTCCCTTACAGTGCACTCTCTTTTACCTCTTCTCCTTGAGCCTTCTGAGAAACAGTCTATTCTCTCTCTTTTTTTTTTCTCTCTGTTTGTTTACTTATTTATTTTGAGACAAGTTCTTCTTAATATTATTTGGGCCAAGCAGGCCTGGAATGTGCCCTCTACTCTTGCCTCAGTTTACTGAGAGCTGAGATTACAGGAGTGTACCACCACACCCAGCCAAGGCATTAGCTCTTTCATGAATTATCCATTCATAATGCACTCAGAGTGGATGTAAATATGTCATTTCAGATACGAAATTGATCCTTAGCAAAAGAGATAGTTGGAGCAAAGTGCTGCGATCAAATCTGGTATTGACTCGTTGTTGGCTTTAAAGACTTTGGACTGTGGAACCAGACTGTAAAGATTGAGCCATGTTCCTCGGAACAATGTTCTTCAATTTTACCTACGAACCACTAACAATTAGAAACAGAGATTTAGAGGCCCTTATAATTCCCATTTACATATTTACAGATTTGAGTCAATGGCAGAGGTTGATAAGCAGCAAGTCAAGGCAGGAGTAAGAGAAGCAAGGTCTTGAAGCTCCACCAATATGGCTTCTTCTGCTTCTCTAGTAGAGCTCCCCTTCCTGTGCCCACCATAAAAGATAAATAAATAAAACAAATGCCACACAGAGAAAAAGAAAAGGAAATAAAAGTAAATTTATGAGCATCTTAATTTGAATTTCAATATGAAAAACACAGCTATTATGGCTTTTTACACCCAACAGCACAGAATTATGCTTCAGCCTTCAAATTATGTCATATAGCAAAGGGTCAGGAGCAAAATTACAGTATAGATCATGAGCCCCATGGTGTTTAATTATTCACAAAGCATTGGGATGTACTTCGTGGCCTAGCCCGATGCAGTGAAAAGAGCAGAGGTTTTTGGAACGAGCTAACCTAGGAATTGCAGAGGAGAGGAGCTTTGCCTTGGAACTTTAGCTGAGTGACCGAATCATAGAACTATGTGACCTTGGCCAAGTTCCCCTAATCAAACCAAACCAGACTTTATCACCTGCAAACAGTCATTGTGAAGATTACTAATGGCAAACAAATTAAGGCATCCAGATGCAGAGCTTTAGTCAAAGGGCTCAAGAAAGTCTCTCGAGAACCCTTCCCAAGGAGTATGAGAAGATCAGCTCTTTGTATCTGACCTTCCAACTGGAGTGGGCAACTGAAAAGACATATTTGCTGCTGCTCATAACTCAAGCTCCTCAATAGCCTGGATTGGGCAAATTTTAGTAAGAAATGCCTCTATAATGTTCCTTTTCTGAAGAGTCAAAAGAAAAAGAGAGAAAAAAAAAGAAAGAGAGAGAAAATGAAAAGAAAAAGGGACAAGACAGGTAGAAAATGTCTACCTTGTCAATCAGTATTGTCACAAAGCATACATCCCTGTGTTGCTGTTTGTTGTGACTGGGACTGTGTCTTACAAGGCTAGCCTCCAACTTGCCATCATCCTGGCTCAGCCTCTCAAGTCCTGGAATCACAGATGTCCAGCTCAGGAAACACCTACCTATCTACTCAATATTGAAGGCCTTTTAAAAAAGATAAAATTGGGGCTTCTAGAAGGCTCAGCATGTGTTTGTCACCAAGCTTGACAACCTGAGCTTGATCTTCAAACAGGGAGGACTGGCTTCTGAAAGTTGACATCTAGTCTCATGTGATGTCGTGGCCATGAATGTGAATATGTGTATATGGATACACACGTACACAATAGAATAAGTCATAAAAATCGTGACATGAATGTGAATAGATGTGCATGAACTCACACATGTGCAATGAATAAAATATAAAATAAGATAATACTGAAGTGATATTGTAGGGTAGTTAGAAGATAATTGGAGCCAATCTGATGAACATTGTTTATTACAATAACAGTCTGTCAACAGGTGAATGGATAAACATGTTCTGATATACACTGTTCAGTACATGAAAAAAGAGGTAGTTACTGATATATGTAGCAATATAGCTGCATCCCAATGATGCTAAGTAAAAGGACTCAGATTAAAGAGAGGCCATATTATATAATTCTATTTATGGTATTCTAGAATATCAAATTAAATCATAGTTACCTAAAATAGACCAATAAACACCTGGGAAGGAAGAAAGGCATTAAGAATCAGGATTAAAATTGAGCCCAAAGCAAATGTTTTACCCTAGATGTAGTTCAGTGGTATAGTACATGTGAGGCAGCGGGAAGGCCCTAAGTTCGATCCCTAGCAGCACAAGAAGAGCACATCTCTCGGATGAGGAATAGTTTATTACCTTGATTGTGGTAATGGCTTCATTAGTGTGTGTAAGGATGTATGTGTACTTACCAAATTATGTACTTTAAATATGTGCCATTTATTGTATGTCAGATAGATCTCAATTTAAAAAAAAAAAAAAAGTGCCTTGAATAGGTAAGGCCCCCGAGTTTAATTCCTAGAACCTAAAAAGAAAGGAATGAAGGAAAGAAATTATGTCGATTTTGCATAAAATAAACAGGAAACTCTGGCCCTTTGTCCTGAGAGTGGATCTTCATTACTTCTTCTTCTTCTTCTTCTTCTTCTTCTTCTTCTTCTTCTTCTTCTTCTTCTTCTTCTTCTTTTTTTTGGTTTTTCGAGACAGGGTTTCTCTGTATAGCCCTGGCTGTCCTGGAACTCACTCTGTAGACCAGGCTGGCCTCGAACTCAGAAATCCGCCTGCCTCTGCCTCCCAAGTTCTGGGATTAAAGGCGTGTGCCACCACTGCCCAGCTTCATTACTTCTTGAGTATGAGCAATTGTGATATTTTATTTTTGGGCTGTTGGGCTCTAAAAGTAAAAAGGTAAAATCTGTATTTAACTCAAGTCCCTCACCTCCCACCCTGGCTTCATGAGCAGGCTACTACTCACTATGTATTCAAGTATTGTTTTTTTATTTTTAATGGATAATAAATTATCTAGACACTTTTTGCCCAAACATTTTTTTTAAGATTTATTTATTATTATACATAAGTAAACTGTAGCTGTCTTCAGATGTACCAGAAAGAGGGCATCAGATCTCATTATGGGTAGTTGTGAGCCACCATGTGGTTGCTGGGATTTGAATTCAGGACTTTCGGAAGAGCAGTCAGTGCTCTTACCCTCTGAGCCATCTCACCAGTCCCTGCCCAAACATTTTTTTAAAAAAATATTTATTTATTTAATGAAGTACACTGTCGCTGTCTTTAGACACACCAGAAGAGGACATCAGATTCTATTATAGATGGTTGTAAGCCACCATGTGGTTGCTGGGAATTGAACTCAGGACCTCTGGAAGAACAGTCAGTGAGCCATATCTTAACCACTGAGCCATATCTCCAGCCCCTTGCCCAAACATTTAAAAAATGTTTTTAAAACATCAAAATGGTTCTAGGTAACTTTCCAAATTAATTTTGCAATTTTGGAAATGCCTATGGTTCACAGTATGACATCACACTTAAGAACTTTAGTTGAGAATGTCCCGTTCCTGTAATCCCAGCACTTGGGAGGTAGAGACAGGAAGGTCTTTGTAATTAGATGCCGGCCAGAGCTCCAAAGTCAGACTCTGTCTCAGAGACCAAAAGCAGACAGAAGTGAAAGGCAGCGTTCAGCTGTATACTGCTTGAGCACGGAGAAAAAATATTCTCTGTAGGCTTCACCTTCTTAGTTCTTTAAAAAAAAAAAAAAATGTGTCTTTTGTGGTGTGTGCCTGCCTGTCTGTCTGTGCCTATGAGTCTGATTGTGTGCATGGAGATCACGAAAGGACAACTTCCAGGAGTCTTTCCTTCCCACACGTGGGTCCTGGGCATTGAACTCCGCTTGTCGGGGTTATCAGCAAACATTTTTCCCCACTGAGCCACCTCACTCAGCCTTCCTAGGTTGTTAAGAGGATAATAATCTACCTATATCTTTAATTTTTTTCCCAAAGACTCAAAATTAACCATGATCATGTGCAAAGCACATGATCCACAGTGACCACTAAATATTGGCTTTAGTTTTTAGGTTGCTTTTACTATTCACAGGTCTACAGGTCTACTATGTTTTTGGTTTTCGTTTTGTTTTGTTGGTTTTTGCAAGACAGGGTTTCTCTGTGTAGCCCTGGCTGTCCTGGAACTCACTCTATAGACCAGGCTGGCCTCAAACTTAGAGATCCTCCTGGCTCTGCCTCCCAACTGCTGGGACTAAACGTGTGCGCCACCACTGCCTGGCAGGTCCAGCATGTTGTTAAAAGAAGACTCCTTAAAGTTTTTAAAAAACAGTCTAAGAAACTGTCAGTATACATAACAAACATACAATGTATGTTAGAAGAGAAAACTTCCTGTCCTCATATCCAGTTGCAAGTGAATTATTACATCTCAAACACAAACTTTTTAGTTTATGAACTCCACAGACAGACATATCCCATCTTTTATTAGAAGAGAGGAAATGTGATGAACAGTGTGACCTGAACCTTCCCCAGAGGAAGGAACCATTCCAGGCTGATATTAAAGGTCACCTGACTGCTAGGCTCTCTAGAAGCATGCAACTAGAGGAATTTAATTTATTAGAACAATTGCAGTGGGCACAGCAGCTTATGGTCTTATCAGCATATGTTATACTTTGTCCTTAGACCTCTTCACGGAGAGAAAAATGAAGACCTGACATTGACTTTATCTCTGCCCTCCACTTCAGAGTTCGTCCATGTGGAACTCCTCTTCTTGTATTTGTTTGCATGCTTTCTCTAGTGAAAAACACTTTGTTGCTCTGTCCTTGGGGAACTAATTAAACAGAATGTGGAAAAGTGTAATCTTCAGGGAACTCTGCTATGAGTGAACTAAGTAAATACAGCATGAGCCAAGAGACTCCAGAGCCCTGACCTCCCATGGACTAAGCCTGGGCTTTGGAATCAACTATTTTCAGTGTCAATTTTTCTTGAACTTTCAGCCAGTTACTTAAAAGATAGACTACCACTGTCTAATTTACATTAGACCCAATTACATCTCCTAGATTTGTAGGGAGTATTTATAAAAATAAATACAGTAACATATCCTCAATAAACTAGGTTATATTAACCCCCTCAAAATCTAAAATTTAATATGTAAATAATATTTACATCTGATCATTTAAGTATGGTTCAGTATGGTTTAGTTAGGTATGGCCTTCAAAGGGGAACTCAGCTTGTTTGTGAGGGATAAACATAAGACCAAGAGTTGAGAAGTGTCATTTTCTTTCTGATTCTGTCCATAGCAGGTGAGTGATCACTAGTAACCAGTTGACCCCTCAGTCTCCTCAAATATAAAAGTAAATGTTGACCAGGAAATATACTTAAAAATTATCCTGTAAGTTTTGTGCCATTGCAGACATTAATAATCAATTACTGATCTCTCACTGCATCCCAATGTCTGCTTGTCCAAAATGAAAGCTGTTTAATTACTTTTGCCTTTGTTCTAAAATTGTTTTCTATAAAACTCTGGACATAGAAGAAAACAAAAATGAAGGCCAGCAAGATAGCTCATCCAATAAAGATGTTATTAATGCTTTATGATTCAGAAACCTATATGGTAGAAAGAACCAGTTCCCACAAATTGTCCTCTGATCTTCGTATATGCACCATGGCATGCACACACATTGCATGAATGGACATATTAATTAATTAGCTAATTAATTAATTTTAAAATGTTAAAAAAACTATAAAAATGAAGAGTATTTGGTTTTTTCCTCCATTATTAATTTCTGTGGAGCAGCAAGGCAGACATAAATTCGGGCCTATATATCTTGCTAATTTTCCCCATACAGCAGTGTTATACATGGGATGTTTTGTACCTCACTCTGAAGAATCAATTTTTTATCTCTGCTCATAAACCTCCATTTTAAGAATTCCTACTCTGCTGCACAAAACTTTGCAAATACAGAGTCTATTGAGAGAAGAAAGGCTCTTTAAGGCTTTTGTTATAACCACAGTTCAAGATATAATCCACTCGGGCTCTGCATGAGTAAATACAGATTGAATATACTTGCAAAGTCTGTGACTAAAACCCAGTTAGAAAAGAAAGGAAAAGAAGCCAGGCAGTAGTAGCGCACACCTTTAATCCCAGTGCTCTGGAGGTAGAGGCAGGCAGGCAGACTTCTGAGTTCCGGGACGGTTTGGTCTACAAAGTGAGATCCAGGACAGCCAGAGCTACACAGAGAAACCCTGACTTGCAAAAATAAAATAAAATAAAATAAAATATACATAAATAAAGTCCAGTTTGAAAATAAACTAGGCCAGAGGCTTAGGACAAGAAGAAGCATTACCCTCCCCCCTCCCCTCTGTGCCCTACCCACCCACACAAAAAAATTTTTTTTTCTTTTTCTGTTTAAGATTTTATTTATTTATTTTATAAATATGATGAGTACACTGTAGCTGTCTTTAGACACATCAGAAGAGGGCATTGGATCCCATTACAGATGGTTGTGAGCCAGGAATTGAACTCTGGAAGAATAGTCAGTGCTCTTAACTGCTGAGCCATCTCTCCAGCCCCACATTTTTTTTTTCTTATGAAAGTAAATTTACTCAAGAAACTATAGACAGGCAAACCAAGAAGAATAAAATCATCAGTCTCCAGTAGACAAGCCTAATTGGAGGCCATTTTGGAAGCTATTCATCCTGTCTGCATATGTCCGTGTCTATTTTTGTGGAGGTCGGCAGGTGCAGTTCTAAGAAGGCTTTCAAATTTCTGCTCTTTGTTTCCTCACAGCACCACTCCCCTGCGGGGCTCTGTTTCAGCGAGGGAACAGGAAACTACACTGGTTGGAACTGGCTCTGTAGACTTCCAGCGCTTTGTGCCTACAGTTTGCACAGTGAGGTGTCTAAGTCCAAGAATCAAGGTTATGGGTGTGTTTGGAAGTTAACACACCAATTATTCTTAACCCTGATGTGCCGGAGTTCAGTTTATCTACTGGGCAGGCAGCTCCTTAAGTTCAAATTTCCTCAGTAGCTATTCACAAGCATCTTATATAACCGATGTAAGCGAGGTCAGGCAGGGTCAGTATATGGGTATGCATTTGCATCACTGCTGATGGTGTCTGTGCTCTGTGTGTTTAATGAGAGTGTTTGGCCAGCATCTATTGGACAGAAAATAAGGCGTAATGAGGTCATTTACTCTGTTGGTAGCAACAGATGTATATTATGGGAAAAATATTTTCCCCATTCTTAGGAAAGTAAATTCTTTTCTGAGGGTCTGAAGCTTTATTTAAAGTAATCACTAAGAGTGAGCGGTCCCTGTGCGTGTTCTCAGTGGCAGTTACTAAACAAGGTACCCAGGAGACACGCTGCCTCTGAGGCTCAACATATGCTCATCAGATCACCTACTGTCACGAAACAAACTACCCAATGCTCAGTAGCTAGAAGTGATTTATGTAATCTCTCATAGGTCTGTGGGGTTGGCGAGCTCCAAACAGGCCGTCTTCGGTTACCTGGCAGCAGTCTCATTGTGCCTGGGGCTAGAATCACCTAGGGCTTGAGATAGCAGGTGAGGCAGGAAGGTCCAGGGGCCAGGGCAGTTTGTTCCTTTTTTTTTTTTTTTTTTAAATATAAAAAAAGTATTCTGTGTGTGTGTGTGTGTGTGTGTGTGTGTGTGTATGTGCGTGTGCTTGTGTGCATGTGCAGCATAAGTCCTACAGAACAAATGTAGAGGTCAGAGGTCAGAAGACAATTTGCAGGACTCCCCTGAGCAATCTGCCTCATTTCTTCTTTTCTTTCCTCTTTGTTTTTCCTCCCTTTTTTCTTTCCTTCTCTATTTCTCTCTCTCTCTCTCTCTCTCTCTCTCTCTCTCTCTCTCTCTCTCTCTCTCTCTGTCTGTCTCTCTCCCTTCCTTCCTTCCTTCCTTCCTTCCTTCCTTCCTTCCTTCCTTCCTTCCTTTCTTCCTTTCTCCCTTTCTTTCCCTTTTGAGGCAAAGTCTCTGTGAAGGCCTGGAAGGCCAGAGACTTGCACAGACTAGGCTGTTATTTGCAGACGTAAAATTCCAGCCTACTGGACCAAAGAACATTTCAATTGTAACTCCAAAGGGGTCTGAGGATCTTTCCGGCTCCAGCAGAAGCCCTGAAACCTGGGAGGAGTGTGAGTCAGCTGATACATCCCTCAGGCCTTGAAACTTGGTGGATTAGCTGGAGAGAAGGAGATCAGGGGACCAGAGCATCACCAGTATCCAGTTCTGTTGCCCTCAGAAGCTTTCTTTGATGAAGCTTCCTGGAAAACTCCGGATTGAGGTGCAATAGTGCAGACACATCTGAAGCATGCATGGGGATTAGGCATTTCAAAAACAACAAGAGCTGGGCAGTGGTAGCACACGCCTTTAATCCCAGCACTTGGGAGGCAGAGGCAGGCAGATTTCTGAGTTCGAGGACAGCCTGGTCTATAGAGTGAGTTCCAGGACAGCCAGGGCTACACAGAGAAACCCTGCCTCGGAAAAAAAAAAAAAAAAACAACAACAACAACAACAACAACAAGAAACTCAGACATTGTGGAAATGTACAAGGATCAGCAGAATTTCAAACTAACTGGGGCCAATCTAGGGTAAGGATAAACTGCAGGAGTAGGAGTGTAGTTCAATGATAGAGCACTTGCCGAACATGCCCAAGGCCCTGGGCTGGATCCTAGTACTACAGCCCCACAGTGGAGATAATTTATTTCTCCGTCTGCAAAGACTGAGAACCTCCTTGACTTGGGTGGTCTGGAACTGAGGCTCCATTTTCTTAAGCTGAACCACCAACAAGTTTTTCCCGTATTTAGATGTCTTCCTTTAATGTGTTCAGGCTCTTACCATACAGTTCTCCTCCCTTTGAAAGAATGTACTTTGCAGTTGCCTGAAATAATATACACCCAATACATTTATTTTGTGGAGGTAATGGTTAGTCAGTCAGCCTAAACTCTACGGTAATGCTGCTTAACAAGGAAATGAGAATACTTTCTAAACTTCCTCAGGGCAGTAGCTGTGTCACACAGGACTTTGGTGTGATCTACCTCTTGGGCTCTTTGTTTACCTTTTCAGATGCAGCAGTTTTAATAAGTAACCTGAATTGTTAGCATTATACACTTCCCTCTCTCTTTGATGCAGAAACGTCGTTTCACTATTATTAAATCGCTGCCTCTTTTGTGTCAAGGTCTTTGTAAATAATTTCTCCTAAGCTTGTTTTCACTGTGCAGACCATTTGCTGGCTTTTCATCTGAGAGATGAAAGGTTTAATTCAAGTTGGGGAATCTTGCTTCAATTACAAGGGATGAATTTAGGCTCCATTTATCTTAAGGAGTATTTGAACATAACGTTTACATAGAAATCCTGGGAGTGTCAAATTATGCAACCAAGAGAAAGTTAGTCTGCAATTTTTTTTTTTTTTGAGAGTCGATCTGCTTTAGTCAGTGCGTACATTCTGTGAGGTTTTTGAATGAAACAGTAAAATTACCAGCTTTAATTGTTTTTTAATAATTCCAAGGAGTCAAAAACTGTAAGTCACATTTAAGACAGATTATTAAAGCATAAAAGAAAACATAAAACCCATTCTTTTATTTTATTTCTTTATTTTTTTCCCTGATCAGATCTTATTTTTTTTTTAAGGTTTTATTATTATATGTGAGTACTCTGTAGCTGTCTTCAGACACACCAGAAGAGGGCGTCAGATCTTATTACAGATGGTTGTGAGCTACTATGTGGTTGCTGGGATTTGAACTCAGGACCTTTGGGAGAACAGTCAGTGCTCTTAACCACTAAGCCACCAGCCCACAAAACCCATTCTTTAAAAAGAATTTATGAGCTCGAATTTATGTTTTGAAATTCTTGGTGTTTTCTATTGGCAATGATTTTTCCCCCTCTTTGAGACAAGGTCTCACAGTGTATCCCCGGTTAAGAAGGGACTCATTTGTGTAGATCAGGCTTATTCCAGCTCACAGAACCACCTACATCTGTCTTCCAAGTGCTAAGTGTGGTTTAAGTTTTCTCCAGACTGAAACACTCCCATCCTACAGGAAAACTCCTTAGGTAGGAAGGCAAACAACTCAAAATAGTTTCTGGAAGTCCCTGAAACTGACCAGATTCACTAGGCTCCTCCCTGCCAGAGTAAATAGTAAAGGCAAGAGTTCCCCTTAGGAAAGGGCAAGCGGGAAAGAAGACTCTGAGACTAGACTAGCTGCCTGGAAGCCTCAGCAATCACTCAAGCTTCCAAGGTTTAGACCAACTGAGGCACCTGGAATTTTGCATTATCTACAGGCTGTGCTGTGTGCTCCAGGTTCCCAGCGTTGTGAGCTGTCTCCTATGCTGGAGTGGAACTGCTTTTGAGTAATTTCTGTCTCAGTCAGTGAGAGGCTCTGGAACAACATGAAATGACCAGATCAGACCAAATTGGCAGCAAATAAGCTCAGGTTTATTGGTACAGCTCTCTGGCAAGGCTCACCAGTCCCAAGGAAATGGCAGAGAAATCACATTCAGAACCCAAGTTAAACAGTTCTTATAGTCCCAGGCAAGGAAAAGGGTGAAATGTCAGGCATTTTTTTCTATATAAGATCCTGTTTCAAGTGCCTGAGGGTCATTCAGAAAGGGGGCTGGTGGTACCCAGAACTTGGTTTTGGTGCTATCTGGATAAAGGGGTGCTTTACAATATAGTGGGAACTGTTGCAGGAACATGGATTCCAGTTTAACAGTAAGAAACCCCTCAGCCATATTCCAGAGATTAATCCCAATAAAATGTATTGGTTCATCAAGTTGGACTTGGTTTGGCGTAGGCTCCCTATCTGGGACTAAAGTCGGGCACCATAATACCCACGCAGTGTGGGTAATGTTTTTTGTTGTTGTTGATGATGATGATGATATTTGTTTTGTTTTTCTAACACAGGGTTTCTCTGTATAGCCCTGGCTGTCCTCGAATTCCTTCTCTTGATTAGGATGGTCTTGTACCCAGAGATTCACCTGCTTTTGCCTCCCAAATGCTGGACTTTATGACATATGCCTTCAGACCTAACTTAGGGTTGTGATGGCTAACATATTAATGGCTAACTTTATGTTTAAAAATTTAAAATCTTCATGTTTAAGAGAACTATAAGGCATCCACAGTAGTGTCTGGGTTTGGTGATTGTATATGGGAAGTATCCCCAGGTGGGGTAGTCTAGATTGTTCTTCCTTCAGTCTCTGCTCCACACTTTGTCTCTGCAACTCCTTTCGTGGGTATTTTGTTCCACCTTCTAAGAAGGATTGAAGTATCCACACTTTGGTCTTCCTTCTTCTTGAGTTTCTTGTGGTTTGTAGATTGTATCTTGGGTATTCCGAGCTTCTGGACTAATATCCACTTATCAGAGAATGCATACCATGTGTGTTCTTTTGTGATTGTGTTACTTCACTCAGGATGATATTTTCAGATTCATCCATTTCCCTAAGAATTTCATAAATTCATTGTTTTTAATAGCTGAGTAGTACTCCATTGTGTAGATGTACCACACTTTCTGTATCCATTCCTCTGTTGAGGGACATCTGGGTTCTTTCCAGCTTCTGGCTATTATAAATAAGGCTGCTATAAACATAGTGGAGCATGTGTCCTTATTACATGTTGAAGCATCTTCTGGGTATATGCCCAGGAATGGTATAGCTGGGTATTCAGGTAGTATTATGTCCAATTTTCTGAGGAACTGCCAAACTGATTTCCAGAGTAGTTGTACCAGCTTGCATCCCACCAGCAATGAAGGAGTGCTCCTCTTTCTCCACAACCTTGCCAGCATCTGCTGTCACCTGAGTTTTTTATCTTAGCCATTCTGACTGGTGTCAGGTGGAATCTCAGGGTTGTTTTGATTTGCATTTCTTTGATGACTAAGGATGTTGAACATTTCTTTAGGTGCTTCTCAGCCATTTGGTATTCCTCAGTTGAGAATTCTTTGTTTAGCTCTGTACCCATTTTTAATAGGGTTATTTGGTTCTCTGGAGTCTAACTTCTTGAGTTCTTTGTATATATTGGATATTAGCCCTCTGTCAGATGTAGGATTGGTAAAGATCTTTTCCCAATCTGTTGGTTGCCATTTTGTCCTATTGACAGTGTCCTTTGCCTTACAGAAGCTTTGCAACTTTACGAGGTCCCATTTGTCAATTCTTGATCTTAGAGCATAAGCTATTGGTGTTCTGTTTAGGAAATTTCCCCTTGTGCCCATGTTCTCAAGGCTCTTCCCCACTTTCTTTTCTATTAGTTTCAGTATATCTGGTTTTATGTGAAGGTCCTTAATCGACTTGGACTTGAACTTTGTACAAGGAGATAAGAATGGATCAAGACTCTGCCCATGTCCGACTAATACAGAAGTGAAGGCTCACAGCCATCCATTGGACAGAGCACAGGGTCCCCAATGAAGGAGCTAGAGAATAGACTCAAGGAGCTGAAGAGGTTTGCAGCCCCATAAGAGGAACAACAATATGAACCAGCCAGTAACCCTAGAGCTCCCAGGGACTAAATCACCAACCAAAGAGTACACATGGTG
>JADRCD010208857.1:0-30207 GCA_019843815.1 Montemys delectorum
AGTAGAAGACTTCCAGTTCTGTGTTCATTCAGAGATGATGTGCCTAATTGAACCTCAAAATGTACCTCAAGAGACTGGAGGTCAGAGGGAGCTTAGAGGTAAGATGGGATGGGGGTGGGGATATCCATGTGGAGACAGGGGAGTGAGGAGGAGGTATGGGGTGTGGAACAGTCTGAGGGTGGGTGGGGGAGGGGGGAAGGTGGGGAATAAAATATAGAGTGTAAAAAACTTAATTAATTAATTAAAAAATTACCAAATATAGCTCTCTAAACTTTGAACTTCCTAGCTTCCAGAATGATGAAACACAAATGCTTCAGCTTTATAAATTTCCCAGTGTCAGAACACTCTTTTGAAGCAGCAAGCTTGCTTGGTAAATTCCAGAAACTTTCTCAAGTTCAGATTGCTGGAAATCAAATTCAAATCTCTGTGGCTCCACATGGATTCTAAGCACAGTATTGTTTGGGTGAAGAAAAAAAAAAAAGGAGAGAGAAATAATATAATTTAATGAATCCAAAGAAACAGAGGTTTCCACTTAGTGAACACCAGGTACTAGAATTAAAGGGACAGCAAAAGGGAGAGTTTTCATAAAAAAAGTTCAGAGTAGGAAATGTTTCTGCTTCAGGGATCTGACTAAATGAGAACATTTTCCACAGATTTCAAGGTAGATATTTTGATTTTCTTTCTCACATGTCCAGCTTAAAACTATGGTCTTAATATTTGTTCTTCTTTTGTGTTGAGCTTAAGAGACACTCTTAAAGCCAAGCCAGATGAGACTTATTCTATAATTATTTGATCTAGATTCTATAATTATTTTATCTAGGCTAAGGTACTTTTATTCTCTTCTCATTCATTGCATGACTTAACTTCACCCCTTTTGATATAATTTAAAAAGGACCCACTGTAGAATTCATTCAACTACTACCTTCAGCTATTAATTAAGAAGTCATTCAAAGTGGAATGGGGAGAGGTTGAGGCTAAAAAATAAAAAAATCACTTTTCATTTGGTAAAGCCTATAAGAATAACCCATAAAGCAAATTGTGACCTATTTCAAATAGATTGTGTCAGAAAATGACTTAGAATAAAATGACAGTTGGGCTTTCAATTTATATTGTGCCCACACATGACTGAAAAGCTAATTTGAGTGTGACAATAGCATTTTACAATGCTTTTGAGCATCAGAGCAATTGGCCATAGATGTCTTTTGTTGTTTAAATAAAGATTACTTATGAACAGAACAAGTAACTATGCAGGTTTCTTCCAATATGCTTTGCCTCTTTTTTTTTTTTTTCTGGTGGCCTCTCAATTTACTTACATGTAGGACATTTTTAGTATAATAGATTGACTAGAAAATGAAAGTTCTTATTATTCTTAATTTAGACCCAAATTTGTCAAAGACTAAATGGTAAATATTTGGGGCTACAAGTGAAAAGACTGTTGTGATGTACCTGGGTAGGCTGTAATGGGAGAGCAGTCCTAGGCTAGACATGTATGGATGGATGCGTGTATGAGGTACAGACAAAACAAACTTTTTTTTTCTTTTTTTCATATTTTCTTTATTTACATTTCAAATGTTATCCCCTTTCCTTGTTTCTCCTTTGGAAAAAATACAACTCTATTCCTTCCCCACTCCCCCTGCTCACCACCCCACCCTCTCCTGCTTCCTGGTCCTGGCATTCCCCTACACTGGGGCATAGAACCTTCACACGACCAAGGGCCTCTCCTCACATTGATGACTGACTAGACCATCCTCTGCTACATATGCACCTGGAGCCATGAATCTCACCATGTGTACTCTTTGGTTGGTGGTTTAGTCCCTGGGAGCTCTAGAGGTACTAGTTAGTTCATGTTGTTGTTGCTTATGGCTGCAAACCCCTTCAGCTCCTTGGGTCCTTTCTCTAGGTCCTTTCTCTAGCTCCTCCATTGGGGACCCTGTCTTCAGTCCAATGGATGACGGTGAGACTCCACTTCTGTATTAGTCTGGCACTGGCAAACTTTACTTAAGTAAATGAGTCACAGGAAATTCTAGGGACCTGTTAATCCCTAACTTAGCTCACCAGGATGTATCCCAGAGAGATTTAATAAATTGGAGTTAGAAGTTTAGATGCATCAAACTTTTAGGACTTTTTTGAAATTCTACCATTCCTTTTAAACAAGAAACCTATGACCTACACTAAAGAAGGGAATTTCTCAGAGCTGAAGGTGTATCTACCCAGTGACAAGGAGAAGATATTCTTTACCATGGATTTTGGAAGTCTCAACTGTACTTTCAAGAGAGTCACAGAAAATAGAGCAAAATAGAACAACCAACAAAAATCACCTACCTGAGATTGTGAAAGAATATCTTCTAGCAGCCTATCATTTTGTATGTCAACATATGCAAATTTATGCTAATTTAAATGGGATATTTGGCAGGCCTCAGGGATCCCCATTTAGTTGCAGCTAAAGAAGTTCTCCCCAAAGAATACAAACTAGAATAAAATTGTTCCAAAGCCTGATTAATCTGTTTTTGTGGTCTGCATAGAGCTGCCTGCTCATTTATGCAATTCCCTGAGCGGGGCCACCTCTGCAGTGTCCTTTCATTTTTGCAAAGCTCACACTGTGAGCATGCTTAGACTCATCATTTTTTTTTTCCTGAGTTCACAGCTACCTCTGCTCACTTTGTGGATCTTGATGGCAGGCACAGGCTGGAGGTCCTTTCAAGCTGAAACTTTTCATGTGAGGTAGTATACTGGAGTTGAGTGATTTTTTAACTTGGAGTGAGCTTTGGAGATGAAAGCAGGTGGTTGACTTTGGAACCGGACTCTTTCAGAATGAGACTTTTAAAAGCAGGGGCAACTTTCTGACAATGTGTTTTTGCCAAGAAAACACTTTGAAAATACAGAGGGCAAACTCAAGGTTGTAGACTCTGAAAGTGAGCATACATAAAAATACATCTGCACGGCATTAAGTAGAAATTCATATAAAGGCTACAATAAAGTGCCTCCCATAGAAATGAGGATGACACTGATAAAAACAGAATTACAAGGGGATTGCCAAACCTTGGTGACACTTGTGAGTGTACTCAGATTTAGTAAATACTTTACATTAATTACATTTTGTACAAACTCCGCAAGAGGTCTCCATTCTAACAACTAAATCCCTCATCTTTCACATGTACGTAAGCATTATTCCACATAATTGTAGTACTTCCATTGCTCTTCTGCATAATCCGCATGACCTAAATACTTGGTATTACTTAACATGTTTTTAAAAAATCTCTTGGGGGTCTGGAGAATAGCTCAGCTAGTAAAGTCCCTGCTGCACAAGCATGAAGAACTAAATTTGATCTCTAATAATCTGCACTAACATGATGCTATGAGTCTGGAATCCCAGCACCAAAGATGAGAAGACAAATAGATCACAGGGACTTGCTGGCTAGCCAGCCTAGTCAATTTGGCAAGTTCCAGGCCAAAGTGAAACCTTTTCCTAAAATGCCGCATGGTTGGCTTGTAAGGACTGGCATTTGAACACCTGAACACCTATTTGCATCCATGTTCACACGCGCCCACCTGTGCATACCCATAATTAAAGAAATTATACAAACAAATACAGTTTTTGGTTATTTTCTTCTGGACCAGACCTTGATTTTGTGGTAAGGTTATTATAAAATAGAATTCTCCTCTAATTTTTAAGGATCTGACTCTCTAGCTGGAAAAATAAACCTCTAACTTAGTTCTAACTTAGTTGGCCCCATAAACTTTACATTTGAAATGTTTGTTTGTGATCTAAAACTGCTTTCTTTTTAAAATTATTCTTTGTAAATTTCCTAGAATAAAATTTGAAAATTTAATCCCAAGTTCTCCTCCTAACTTCTCATAGATCTACTCCAATTATATATGTATATATATTTGCATATGTACATAAATATGTACACACACATATACATATATACATACATAGTATGTATGTCAACTCTGGGTATGAAATCATCCAGTAGTTCATGATTTATGTTTCAGAAGCCACACCCTTAAAGAAAACCAACTCTCTCTCTCCCAGAAACCATCAGTTGTTTGCAGCTATTAAGTTAGGAGACTCATAAACTCCTTTTGGACTATGTTACAAAATTGACTGTTAGTCATGTGGGGACAGCCAGAGTTGCTGTGATGTCATGAGTGCACATGCATGTCCAGAAAATACAGTTTTGCTTCTATCCATCCTGACTGGTAGGTCTTACAATCTTTACAATGAGCTGTCTGGAAACATGCAAGAAACATAAAGAAGTTTGTTCAAAACGAATAAGTGATATAAGGTGATTACTCTCAGACTTCTTTTTCTAGGGTAATTATATCAATAATTGTAGATAAAATTTATTTATTAATGTAACATCTTTCTCTTTTCTTGGATATTTTATTTATTTACACTTCAAATGTTTTCTGGTTTCCCCTCCACAAACGCCATATGCCTTCCTCCTGCTTCTATGAGGGTGTTCCCCCATGCATCCACCCACTTTCCACTCCTACCCACCTACACGGGCATTCCCCAACACTGGGACATTGAGCCTTCCCTGGACCAAGGGCCTCTCCTCCCATTGATGCAAGACAAGGCCATACTCTGCTACAAGGCTATTGTTTCTATATTCTTAAAGTTTATGTTAATTCTGATACATTTTTTTCACTTACAAAACCAAGAGAATAAGTAGATCCAAAATAGTACTAGGTCTTTAATTAGGGTCTCTGTGCTTAATCTATATACAGGCTGGTGTAGGTAGTACTGTTGATGGTCACCTGGGTATTTTACTCTTCTTAATTTTCTTCATTTTGATAAAGGTAAAAAAAAATACTATATGGTTAATAGATTATTTTTTAGTTCATCTATATATTGTAAAATTCAGGAATAAGTTTCACAGGTATACAATGCCATTAAAAGAAAATTTGACCTTGAGGCCTCTAAATAGGGAAGAAAAATAAAATATTTTGTTTGTTGCAGTACCAGCTACTTAGACATCCAAGGATTTTTCTGTGCCATTATAAAGCTCTTCTCTATGTCTTCTGGGTGTTGGCTCAATCTGGTGGTTTCCAACCTTTCGGATTTGAAGGAGTTATAACTTTAAAAAGTTGTTAAGATTGTATTGTACCACCAATATCCTATTTTAATGACTATTAGTTTTTCTTCAAGTCAAATTTATCCACCATCTAGTAACAGAACACCGATTTTCTTTTTTTCTCATTTTTACTCTATGATGTTTGTGTGTATCTGGATTTGGAGGGTGAAGGGAACAAAGACTATCATGTCTTCTGGGTATAAGGACTAGCTCTGGGTTAAGTATGTGACATAATCAAGCCCAATTTGAGTATGTGGAGCTATGATGAAGGAAAAATATGTTCTAATGGTCAGATTATAAATACATCATGAGTCTTGATCTTTTAAGACCAACATACTAAATCTGAGAATAAAACCTCTTAAAACACAAAACAGACCTAAATGTTGGAAACAGAATATATCCTGTGATGATCCTTTGAGTCTTTGATGTAACCTGGTATGAGTCTATGAAAGTGAACCCTTTTCTTCCCATTAGTAAGACAGTAAGTTGTCTTTTTGGGTTAAAGAATTTGAGTTATGTCTTGTACACTTACAAGTGAGGCAGCTCAGCACACTATACCAAAGGGAAAAAAAGAAAAAGAAAAAAATGAAAAAAGAAAAAAAGAAAAAGAAAAAAAGAATAAAGAAAGAAAAAGATATAGAAAAAAGAAAAACCAAAATGAAACAAAAACCCCCCAAAACCAAAAATCAACCAATCAACCAACCAACCAAACAAACAAAAAAAGACCACATAAAAATACACAAAGCTACTTTATCTTTAGTCATCATTATTAATTGTTCTCAAAGAGAACATTTTCATTTTAAAAGAAAAGGAAGAACTCAAGAAAATCATTTCAGGTAGAACTGATTTCAGTTTATAAAAGCAAAACATTTATTGAGTCAATTTCTTAGAGGACAAATGAAACTTTGTGACAGGGAGTCTTGTGCATGAATACATCTGAGCTCTTTTCTGTATTTTGGGCAGAATTTCATTTTATAAAAGATTGACTTAATTTTAAATGTATTTTGCAGCCAGAATGAACCAACTGATGTTAAATGATCTTAGTGCTGAAGAATGCCTGGTTTAAGAGGAAAATGGTTAGCTGAGGCTCAGGAGCTAAGTCTCTCATCAACTACTGTAGGTATTGTGCACAGTTAGGGACTCCTCAAATTCCCTGCCTATGTGCCCTTCAGTTGTCAACTAGGAGAAATCTTGTATTCCATATGCCAATTATATGGAGTAAAATATAAAGACTGATTTATATTAAGTATTCAAAACTTTCAACTAATCATAATGAATAAGCATTAATTTCCTTCCTCCGATTATTACTTAAAGGTTACATTTGAACATATTCTGAGAAAACCTTGGCAAACGTGTTTGGTTAATTGCATTCACAATTTTTTAGAACTTGTTGAGACCTTAGTGATAACATTGCGCTAAGGATTTTTGCTAACCTTTTATACAAAATTTAATTTCATTGTTATAAAACTATATCCATTGAGTATGCTGGAGTTAAATAAAATAGTAGGATATCTAAAAAATGTTCTGTGTGTGAAGAAATGGACATCTGTTTTATGAACTAATTATGTGATGTATGGCAAGCCTTGTTCTTGTTGTTGCTGTTCATAGCTATGTTTTGAAGGATTGGTCAATGAGCCATATCATAAACACTGTTAAAATGGGATTCTTGTGCATGACTACATCTGAGCTCTTTTCTGTATTTTCAGCAGAATTTCCTTTTATAAAAGATCAGCTTGATTTCAAATGTATTTTGTAGCCAGAATGAACCAACTGATGTTCAATGATCTTAGCAGGCACAAACTCTGATTTAGTGAAGTTCAGTGTTTTCTTACCACAAATATTCTCCCCCCTTTCTGTGTGTTCATGTACATGTGCACGAGCATGTGTGTGTGTGTGTGTGTGTGTGTGTGTGTGTTGATCTGGGGGAAAAGAAAAATAAAGTGTGCATACATCTCAGCAACAGAAAATACCTTATGGTTAGGGGTTGGCAACACATCCATTTGCATTTGCTACAGGAGGAAAAACAGAAACACAGATAATGTCTCATTTGCTGGCTGTTTAGCAGGGGATGATACAGTGTTCATCTCTACTTCTGTGTGGCTAGTGGGCCAGTTTGTCTGCTCAATGACAGTTTACCATTCACATGAGTAGGTTTTCTTCTCTCAGTTTGCCTTTGAAACATCCCTATTGCAAGAACTAGAGGTAATGGGCCATTTTGCACAATTTATGGAAGCAGAGGGAAAGCAATAATTTCTCCTTAGAAAAGCTGCTGAAATGTCACCTGCAGTGAGGACATGTTTGGCAACAACAAGGTCATATACATGGCCATTTAAACAGTTTGATCATAATCAGAGGGTCTCAGTGTTTCCAAGTGCTATAACTCCACAGCAGGCTTTGTGACTTTGCCCAAATATATGAGCAATTTGCATTTGGATGGAACACTTTGTTTCAGGTGGATACGATTTGATCTTAATAGTTTACTGAATTAAACTGATATTAAGTCTTTAATGTATGCCATCCAAAGCTATGCCTTTAAGAGATAAACAGTATTTATCTATTTGTAGTCTTTAAAGATGTGCGTAGGTCATAGATTTTCTAGAGCTATTCTCTCCAGTCAGCTTTCCAATACTATAGCAAAATATCTGAAACAATCAAAATGAAAGGTTGGTTTTATGGACTGTTATTTCACAGTTCATGTTCAGTTGGCCTGGTTCTTTTGAGCCAGTAGAATGTCAGAACATCCTGGCTAGGAATATGTGGCAATGTAACCTCTTAGGGTCATTCCAAACCCAAACAATAGCTGTATATACCTCAGCTCTGTAATTTGTTGGCAGTTTTACTTCAGGATATTTCCCCCAGGTCTTTGGGCCTTGGTTTCCTCACATTTAATGAAGGAAAAATTACCTGAAAGACTAGCTTGTGAGAATTAAAAAACAAACTTCAGTAAAAGCAATTGGTATATTCTTACTAAGTTTTTCCTTAGTGTAAGTTATTAATAGTTTGATTCAATTTTAATATTCTGCTCAACCCTGTTTTTTTCTATTTTAGAAAAAAAATTGACAGAATCATCTAGTCCATTCCAAAATATATGCTGATTATATATTCTGTGTTCATACTCCTTCCATAAGTCACTTTAAGATAGAAAAACAGATTGTTAGCTCTTGAATGACTGTGGTTATGATTGACTTGGGGATCCTTTTCAACATAAGAATAAATATAGGAAATTTTCAAGGTTTCTTTAAAATTTCTCTTGACAGAATCAATTGAATAACAAAGTAAACATTTATGTTGAAGACATGAGGCACAAAAATAAATTTGTGCTTCTTTTATGTTGACTCAAGCTTGGCAAACTTCAATGTTCCAGTTCTGTGCATTTAGGTTAATGTGACTGGAACATCTTGAGTTCCAAGTAAATGGCTGCTACACAGTGAATATTTGTTAAATATTTGACTTTTAATTAACAGCATTTTCATCTATACTTTACCACCCACAATTTTCATGCTTTTCACTATGTTGGGCTAGTTGTTGGTATGTTGTTGAGGTCTGTCCTGTACATATGGAGTGTCCCCATTATGCATTTGTGCATAGCAATATCTCTATTAATAAAATTTCTATCTTCTCTCCCCACAGTTATGATAACCAAAAATGTCTCCAGATGTTGCTAAGTGTCAAAAATGTCAAACTCACCTCTATTGAGAACAACTGATCTCAATTTACACTCAGACATTTTTGTTTTGGGAGGAGGAGAACAATATTCAGTTAACAGCTGATCATTTAAATAGGGTTAGCTAGATCTCCTGGCTGGTAACTGCCAGGACAGTCCATGAACTAAACATAACCTGTGTCTTTACATTCTGTGCCTTTCTGAGTTATCTAACTTCATATAGCATGATGGTCAGTATAACTAAAATGAACAGTTTGTTTGGTGCCATAATCTGTAAGATTCACCAGGAGTAGAATGGTGACTACAGGGTAGCTCTTCAGCTGTCACAGTACTCCCTTGATCAGAATGGAAAGCATACTAAAAGGCCACATTGACAGTATCTGGGGATCAATAATTTTCCAGATGGAGTATATACTTTACTTAGATTTACAACAATTAATTCATCTTATTCAGATAGGCAGAGTAACTTGATACAGTTTCCCTGCCCATGGACAGTGGTTCTTGATTGGAAGGACATTCTGATTTTGTCTTTATTCATGACAGTCTAATTTAATTTCCTTTCCTTTAAACAAAATATTCAAATTTTTCCAAGGGGGAAAGGGTCTAGAGTCTGGCGTAAATCATTTGTGCAGACTAGCCTGTGAAATACAATTGGTGATGCTTGAGGGGGGTTTTACAGGCACAAGAGATCTAAATTGTACATAACTATGAAAATAAATTAGGGCCTCTTCTACATGATGCTCCCTGAACTATAAATCTCCCATGTAGTTTCAAATTCTGTCTATAAACAACTTGGCATTAAAATTCATTCAGTAAGATACACTGGACCACAGCAGGTGTAGGCAATGATGGCAATTAATAGGGAAAGGCCAGAGAAAAATGAGATAAAATGGAAGTAGCAGAATAGAATGGAGAAGCCATGGAGCATGAAAGGACACATACAAAATGAACCCCTGAGAATGATTTACAGGACAGATTTTGTAAAAGAGAGACAGATAAGAACCCTTGATTTGATATCAGATTTCTTCATCTGCATAATGTGCTTGAGGATATGCAAGACAGTTATTACCTAAGAAAGTGGAGTTGGATAGAAAAGAGTTTGAGATGTAATGTTATCCATAAAGCAACATTAATAACATCTTTGAAAAAGTCACTGATTGCATCAAGACTACCATCAAAAGATTTGAAGCAAAGATGGGATTCAAATCATGAAAGCTATGTCTTTCCATCTCCTACATCTCAGTGCAAAGCAGGAGTTCTTAGATTTTAGCCAGAACTAAATCAAGAGGACTTTCAATATGGATGCTGGACTTGGCCATAGTTTCTGGTTTAGTATGCACTGAACCATTTTATTTTCTGATAAATTATTGTATGATGCTAAATCTGCCAGAGTAGAAACTATACTGTGAACCAAAAATTAAGTTTTCAATGGTATTCATGTGAAACCTACATTCTGGTTATAGAACATGAGTGAAGATTACCTACCATGAGGGAGGGGGAAAGGGAGAGGGAGAGGGGAGAACAATTCTTTAGCAGAGTAAGTATGCCCTGACCCACTTTGAGCCACTTTGTTGAAAATATAGGTTAATGTATTGGATAAAGAGCATCAGTGGTACATGTCGTCATGGATATATTCAATTATGAGAAAGTTGCATGTATGAATTTGAAAATGTATATGAATGTGTATGTTTGTGGGAGTGGATTTATGTATGTGTGTATGTGTGACAGAGTATTTGATCCCATGTTTTTCGAATGGTCTGTCTCTGTGTTTTCTTTTAGTTCTTTTAGTCTCTCTGTCTATCTGTCTCTGTCTGCCTCTGTCTTTCTATCTCTCTCTGTCTCTCTTTGTCTCTCTCTGTCTCTCTCTCTGTGTCTCTGTCTCTGTCCGTCGGTCTGTCTCTCTCTCTCTCTCTCTCTCTCTCTCTCTCTCTCTCTCTTTCTCTCTCTCAAGGAAGGTGGAAAAGAATTGGCTGACAAATCCAGAAATTGCACTTTTAGGATCAGTAATTGAGAGTGGACAATCCACTATAGAGTCCTGTGTTTGAACACTTTGTCCAGAGCTTCTGTCACTTTCTTGACTGATAACAGAAGCTCTTGGATCTGGGAACCATCTGGCAGACATAGGCCATTAGGGTCATGTCTTGAATTATATTTACTTCCACTTCTGGGTGAGCTTTCTGCTTCCTGGTTGGCCACCACCATATGATCAACTAGCTCAAGCTGCTACCAATATGGAGTGATTCTAGTGAGACATGTTCCCTGCTGGTCTAGTTTCATTTCTCTTGTTATTAAATACCCTGAGAGAATGTTGCTAGGGGAGAAAATGGTTTATTTGGTTTAGGGCACAGAGTCCATCACTGAGGGAAGTTAGACTGCAACTCAATAGAAGAACTTGAAATCAGGCCTTTTTGCAGTTTTCACAGCATTGTATGTCTAAAAATATTTGATACATATATTTTAGGACCACCTGACTAGGGAATGGTGCCATCTATAATGGTCCCTCCTACATCAATTAATAATCAATACATTACCACATAGACATGCTTATAAGGCAATTTGATCTAGTCAACTTCAAGACTGAGTTCTCTTCACAGATAATTGTAGGCTACATCAAGGTAACAGTTAAACTAGCAGAACACCTACCATCAAAAACTCAACCCCTTGAAACAATGTGTCAAAACAAAAACTCCATTATGCAACTTCTACCAGATGTTTTGTTTCAGCAATAAGAAAAATTACTAATATATTGACTATCTTGAAAAAAGCCTAAAGGACCTAAGTATTAAAAAGTGTGACAATTTGAATGCTCTCTAACTTTCTCTTTTGCATAAACAAAGATACTTCAGGCATCTAAATCAAACATTTTAAATGCAATTTGGGAGAAAGCTCATCCATATTCAATAATCATTTTTAGTTGTTCTTTGTGCTGTGTATCATATCAACTGGAAATAAACCACATTTAAATGAATTAATCATCTTTTTTATTCTTTGCTCATACATTACATCCCAACTGAAGTTCCCTTTCCCCAGTCATCTTGCTTCCTCCAAATTCATAGTCCCTGTGCTTCCTCTCAGAAAAGAGCAGGCCTCCTAAGGACATCAACCAAACATGGCATGACAAGCTACAATAAGACCAGGCACATACCATCATATCAAGGAAGAACAAGGCAACCCAGTAGGAGATGGTCCCACAAGCAGGCAAAAGAGTTAGGGACAGCCCTACCACCACTGCTAGGAAGCCCAACAGGAAATCAAATTACTTAGCCATAGCTAATATGCAGAGAACCTACGTCGGACCCCTACAGGCTCCTTGATCTCTGTGAGCTGTCTTGAGTCCTGGTCAGTTGATTCTGTGGACCATATTCTTGCATTCCTGAACACTCTAGTTTCTCCCATGCTACCCCACTCCTCCACAGGATTCCCTGAGCTCTGTGTAATCTGTCTAATGTTTGGCTGTGGTTTCTGCATTTGCTCCCATTAGGTACTGGAGAAAGTCTCTCTGATGCTACATCTACATACCCAGAGAAGCTAAGTAACAAGGAGGGCTTAAGGGAGAATGCAAGGATCTCCCTGGGGAGAGGAAATAGAATAGGTTTTGCTGGTAGACTGGGTGGGTAGAGTTGGGAAAAAAAGGGATGAGGGAAGAGTAAATACTGGGGCAAACACTTGAAATTGGGAAATTTCAGGGGGCAAGGTAGAAACTGATTGCAATGGAATCTACAACAGTAACCCTAGAAAAACATCCTACTAATGGGGGACATAGTCAGAACTGGCCATTTTCTGTAAATAAGAAAAGGCCCACATGCAAAGATTAGAACTCCAACTCAGCCACAAAATCTTCAAACTACAGTTTGTTCTGCCTTTAGTATGTTCTGGACTGAAGTCTAGGATTAATCTTTGTTTTTCTTTTCTTCTTTATTTTTTATTTTATTTTATTTTATTTTTTTAGATTGACTCTTTCCACAGAACCAAACTCCTCTCAAAATTATATTCATTACACTTCAGGTTCTCCAGTGATTGACTTAAAGCCATGACTTACGATATCTAGCTCTTGCTTATAATTTTGAAGTAGCTTGCAATATCTAAGAAAGACAGCTTATGTTGGGCAGTGATGGTGCACACCTTCAATCCCAGCACTTGGGAGGCAGAGGCAGGCAGATTTCTGAGTTCAAGGCCAGCCTGGCCTACAGCGTGAGTTCCAGGACAGCCAGGGCTCTATGGAGAAACCATGTCTCAAAAAAACCAAACCAAATCAAACCAAACCAAAAGACAGCTTATAAATTAATGTATGATACAATATGAAATTTGCTATAATGTGGGTATGTAAGGGTATGTATGAAGTAGAATGAATATGGATAAAAGGGAATAGAAGATACAGTACAAATGGATAACTTTTCTTAGAATGAGACAGCTTTGATGAAAATAAACCTTTAAAATTATTATTCAAATGTATGATAGTGAGTAACTTTAGTTGGATTAAACTATAAAAATAAGAACCTGTAAATAAATAGTCTAATCTGTTCTTGCTTTCCACATTCATCCATCCTAAATAAGGGTCTGATTCCTTTGATTACTAACTCTTTTTCTGGTCACACTTTTACCCTTATAATTGTTCCAAAATGCTCACAGTATTTGAAGTGTGCAATTATTTACTACAGTAAAAAGTTGAATAACTTATTACTACTCCTCAACATAAGCACTGAGTTTTGAAATCTTCTAATTATGGACATTCTTGAATAAGGATGTGATAGAAGCTGAAGATGGAAGGGAAAATGGTTTGATATATTTCTAAAAGTTCCATACTTTCATTAGATGTTTGAACTAGAACTAAATTCTAGATTATTATAGCTTTATAATATCAGTGGAATTTTTGCAACACTATATTACTTCTCTTTGAAAGATGAATTATATCCATATTTGAATATATTAAAACATGAGTAGGTTTCATATGAGAAGTAAGTTTGGCTTAGCGTTATAATCATGTTGGCAAATAGGATGTGGTATAGTAGATTGAAGATAGTAACTTGAAATGACATTGGCTTGAAATCCTGAAAATTATCTCTTTTTTAAAGAAACAGTTTTTCTTTTTTCTTTTTAAGTTAAAAGTATGTTTCCATCTGAATAGTAATTTATGTGCTTCCTCAGCAGATCCAGTATTTGTAGGTTACTGGAAGTGACAATAGACCTTTTATTTTGCTGTATTGATTAAAATAAAAATTACTTGTTATATGCTGAAACTCATTCCTCCAAATTCATATGTTGAGCCGCTAACGCCAAATGTGATATGCTCAGAGATACAGATTTCAGAGGAAAGATCACAAGGGCAGAACTAAATTGATGTTCTTATTTAATGAAGAAAAGAATCCAGGTACCTCTCTCTGCAAAGGGAAAGGGCACTGTGAGAAGCTAACATGAGAGGGATCTCTGAACCACAAACATTATAGAACCTTGGTTATGGACTTCCAGTGTCTAGAAGTATGAGAAAATTAATGTTTTTCTTAGAAGCCACTCAGTCCATAGCATTATCTTACAGTTAGCCCATGTTTGCTGATAAATTCCCTGTAAGAAATAGTGTTATCCTAATTGTGTCTCATTGACCTTGTTTGTCTCATTGTCCTTGTGGTCTCAGTGTCCACAGAATATTACATGACTAGTTGAGACTTGATTGATACTTCTGAGTATTTTTTTAAAGACTGCAGTATGACTTGGTTGCAAAAAAAAAATAGGCAAGAAATTGCTTTAAATGTATGTGATTCTATATAGTGAATCAATATAATAATGCATGTTTTGCCCTTGAAAACAACTCTAGATATTCATTCCCTGGATGATGAACACTTGTTGGTATATTTTAACATTGTTTGCTCAGTACACTCCTCAAATTCATGTACAACATGTACTGTGACTAAGGCAAACAGAGCAGCCATCGGATCCATTTCATTAAGAGAAGATTAGGTAGAGATTCGGGAAATTTCCCATGAAGCTTTGATGTACAATTCATCCCTTAATTAAAAGCAAACAGCTTTGCTTCCTGGGATTAGGCTATCCAATTCTATTAAGAAAATGAAAGAAAAGAAGAAAAAAATATGTTGGTTAAAACATGTTTGAATAAAAATGGTAGAAAACTCTACAAAAATTTATCCCAAATGACTACCATACCACAAAATGAGATAAAAGAATGAACTCCGGAAAGTGCCTTTGAATAATCTATACTCGGAACTCTTCCAGTTTATACAGAATTAAAATCCCTACTTTTCAACAAGATCTAGGTCACAGTCAAGTCTATATATTGTCAAAAAAATGAGCAAGGAAGATGTGACTTTTAGTTCTGAGTGTAGGGAATGTCCATCTGGAACTCTAGAGTTCATTCTGACCTCCCCCAGCTCAGTCTGTCGCCAAAGGCAAGTGAGTTCATCTTTCTGTGACTTCATTTATGTCTCTGTCAAGTGGAAATAATAACACCTACTTCATAGAGAACATTCAGAGGTTTAATTAAATTAGAGCTTTGAACTTCTTAAATGAAAGTTGCTATAGAAATGCAAAGTACAATTATCAAAGTCATTTCTCCTTATCCTGTGTGAAGTATGATGATTGAAACACATTTATGTTAATTGGAAAAGTGACTAATTGCCTAAGAAATCCTTCCTAATGTTGTGTGATGGACATGGCAATAGGTCAAAGTTCTTTACAATTAATTGGGTCACAATATACTTATTTGGTAACAGCAAGTAATCTAACACTTAGATAAAGATTTAGTTGCTTTAAGTCATTCAATATATAAAATTTCTAATACTTAGAGACAAAGGCAATAAAATTTAGCTTAGAATATATATCAGAAATGTGGAATATTCTTATATTATTATGAAATAAGTGATTCATTTCTATGGTTGATTTCCTGGTGAAATGTTTACTTTGCTTTTTGGTAAAACACAAATAAACAACATTAACAACAAATCTCCCCAGTGCCATGAGTAACGAAGATATGGGCTTTCTGAGTAAAGTTTCCACCAGTAAATAAGGAAGGTTAGCATTCTTGTAAGAAGAAAAAGCTCTAGTTACTTCCATGGTCTAGAGAGATGGCTCACAGTTAAGAGCATATTACAATTTAATTCTTGAAGCTTACAATTCAACCCTTAGCACCAATACCAGATTGCAACAGGAGATCTGACACCTTATTCTGCCCTCTGAGGGTCCTATTTTTCTATACTTATATTTCGTCGTCCTCCTCCCCCTTTTGTTTTTCTTCTTTCTCTCCCCATCTCTCAGATATACATATGTATATGCACAGAAAGATACATAATTAAAATTAGTAAGAATAATGCAAAATAATGCAATAAAACATGTTCCTACTAGAGAAAAAGTTTTCTTACTTGAGGAATGACCAAAAAGAAGCTTTTAGCAAGGCTGTTGTAAAGCACTAGGTAAAGAAATCACAAAGCCCCAATAGTGGATTATCATCAACAATAGTGTTGGGGAAAAAAGGTGATAGAGAGTGTAAATTTCTGTTTCTGAAGTGTGGATCATGATAGGTCTACAAATGATTATTTATAGAAGTGAAATAGATAGTGATGCTTGACAGTGGGGATGAATAATTGACATTTAGTCAACAGATCTTGGGAAAACAGATAGTGAACTAGCAGGGACCACAAAAACACATCTTCAGACTCAGATGTTCTAGGACAATTTGGAGAGAGAACTTTAGAGGAATTTTAATCCAGCAATATGGCTGTGCTGATCATATCCAAAGATCTGGTAGGTCTTTCTAATCCAGCTGTAATACAAACATGCCCTTAGTAGACACCATTAATTTCTCTGACTGAGATCCTTAAATACACACCTTTAATCCCAAAGAATAAATTTTAAATGAGGGGGAAACAAAGTGACAAATCAGAGAAAGATGTGACAGAATAAGTAAGAGATAGGATACATTCAACTCTCAGGAGAAATTCTAATTCAAGAGCATCCCAGAATGAAAGAGTCAGTGCAGTCAGTTTAGATGAGTAGAATTTAGTTCAGTTGGGTGGAACTGAGTTTATATTCGAGTTTGTGCAGAGGTAGTTCAAGCAAGAATCAGAGGCAGCCATAAGATCAGAACAATTTACAATAGTTAGTTTTAGGTCAAGCAGAGCAGTTAAGTGAGAACCTAATAGAAGCCAGATTGAATCAGTCAGCTTAGAGAGAAGTTTGAGACAGAATAGCTAAGTTGAGCCAGCCAGCCAGAGTTTAGAAAGAACTAGAAAGCGTTAACTTATTCAGCAGTAAATCTATCTGATGACAATGACATATGGTGAGTAGAAGTTACTTTTACAGAAAACGGTTGCTTTCTGAAAGGGGTTTTGTACCATTCAGAGAGTTAGGTTTTCCTCGAATTCAGCAAAGGTTTTTTTTTCTTTTTTTCTTTTTAACTAGATAGTTTATTTACATATCAAATGTTATCCCCTTTCCTGGATTCCCCTCTGAAAACGCCCTATACCCTCTTCCTCCCCTCTGCTTACCAACCCACCCACTCCCGCTTCCTGGCCCTGGCATTCCCCTATACTGGAAAGATTTTAAGCTCCAACTACTCACTCAAGTCTCTGCAGAAAATGCAAAGCCAGTGCTACTGGTAGACTTCACATTGAAGCAAAGAAATCAAGATCTATGATGAGGGATTCTTGAGAAAAGAATGAGCAAACCAGCAAAATATATAAATATACTTAGCTATTTTTTTCAAAGGAGCAAGGCAGTGCCATGAAATAGTGAGGGCTTTCAATAAATGGGGCTTGAACAGTTGGACATCACACGGTAAAATTAATCTAGCCACAGGATTTTCTGCTTCACCAACTTAAACTCTCAGTGTATTATGGATCTAAAAGTGAAACAATGAACTACAAAACTCTCAGAAAGAAATCTAGGAGGAAATCAATATGACTTTGTGATTGGCAGTGGTTTTGGTTTTAAGAGCAAAGGCACAGTTCAACAAGGAAATTTGGTATGATAGAGTTATTTTCCTGCACTGTAAAAGATATTGTCAAGACAATCAAAAAACAATATAATAAAAGATAGTCTAAATTCTGAGAATAAATATTTGTGAAGAATATATCAGAGAAAGGACTCAATCCAAATATACAAAGAAATGTAAAACTCAACAATAACAACATTAGTAACCAAATAGAAGTATACCTGAGATTTTCTATACTCAGCATCAGGGAGGGTATGCAGACAGTAAGTAAGCACATAAGTATGGTCCATATCGCCACTACAGAAGTCATACTGAAGCAACAGTGAAGCTAAGGAGACAGAGATAGGAGGATGCCCCATGCCTGATGTCTGCTTCATCTGTCTAGTGACTTTGAAGCAAGCCAGGGCTCCATAATAATTTTAAAACTGAAGAGAAAACCAGAAGAAACAATGAGTTGTCATAAAATTAATACAAGAACCCAAATTCACAATACTTACCACAAGCCACACTGGTGAGGATTTGGAAGATTACAACGCTAACCTAGTGCTGGCAGGAATTCAGAATGTACAGTGTTAGTCTCACAAATCTCAACATTCTCTTCAAACAGATAGGCAGTTTTGTTCTTTGTTGTTTATTTGAAGGAACTGAAAACATATACCTGTACACAAAAAATATCTGCTCAGTTGTACAGAAGCATTGTCTTTAATTGGAAAAATTGGATAGCAAATACAACATACTGTAGTGAGTGAGAAGGAAAAAACAGATAAAAGATGTTTAGACAAGGGACGCAGCACTGAAACAAAATGAATTACTAAATGGCTATACAAAGAAGTGCAGGAAATATAGCTTTTACAGGACCAAGGGCTTCTCCTCCTATTAATGCCTGACAGTATCATCCTCTGCTACATATGCAGCTATGGGTCCTTCCATGTGCACGCTTTGGTTGCTGGTTTAGTCCCTGGGAGCTCTGAGGGTACTGGTTGGTTGATATTGTTGTTCTTCCTATGGGGCTGCAAACCCCTTCAGCTCCTTGGGCCCTTTCTTTAGCTCCTCCATTGGGACCCTGTGCTCAGTCCAATAGATGCCTGTCAGCATCCACCTCTGGTTTAGTCAGGCTGGCAGAGCCTCTCAGGAGGCAGTTATACCATGCTCCTGTCAGGAAGCACTTGTTGGCATCCGCAATAGTGTCTGGGTTTGGTGACTGTATATGGGATGGATCCCCCAGTGTGGTACTCTCTGGATGGCCTTTCCTTCAGTCTCTGCTCCACACTTTGTCCCTGTATTTCCTTTAGATAAGAGCCCTTCTGAGGCAGTGAAGTGGGAGTGAGTGTGTGGGAGGGAGAGCATCCTCATAGAAGCAGGGGGAAGGAGGTTGGGAGAAGGGGTTTCTGGAGGGAAAATAGGAAAGGGGATAACATTTGAAATGTAAATACATAAAATATCCAATTTAAAAAGGTGCAGAGAAATTAAATGCATATTACTAAGGGAAGGATGCTAAGCTGAAATGTTAGGTACTACTCTATTCCAAGTATATGACTTATAGAAAACAAGAGTAATTGCAAAAGACGGGGCTGGGAGAAAGGAAGGAGTGAGGAGGTTTTCAAGGCAGTAACATTTCCTTGTAAGGTAATATCATGTATGTAGGCCATTGTATGCTTGTCCAATTTTGTAGAGGACTTTGTTTTCCCTTTTTTTCATTGTACAAAACATCAAGCACCATGTTTGCTAAACCTCTCTCTAGCAAGTTCTATGTAAGGTCTAGTACTGTACAGAGGTTTCAGTTAGGCGAGTAGTGAGAATCCCTTAGAACTGGAATTAGGAGGACAGGACATACTGACGGACATACTAACAGACATACTGATGGGCATACTGACGAGTAATTGTATCTTCCAGAGGACTTTGTTGGAAGGTCAGAAGTATAAACTCCGTAAGAGATTAGAGTGAATTAAGCTACACCTAATGTCCTCAGCTTGTGCAAGCTGGGCACACAGTTGCACATCCCTGCCAGCAACATAGAGAGTAACTTTGCCTCCTTTTAACCTGAGACTCAGAGAAGAGTAGAGAAAAATATTTTTAGCAACCAGGACACCATTTTGATTCTTGCCATTTGGGATGACATTACAATGGACATTTATCACATTCCAGATTACTACTTTTAAGTAGATACCTCAAATGTCAGCCTTGTTACATTGCTGTTTTTAATAGTTTAGATTAATATCTCTGGTTAAATCTTGTGAATCCTGGTTTTGTTTGTTCGGTATTTTTGAGGGTGTTTTTGTTTGTTTTTCATTATTTTCATACATAAAAATATGTCAGTATCTCATTGAGGTGGACTCATAGGTTTTAACAACTGAGGAATTTTTGGTACCGGCCAGTTTTACAGATCATATTGAAACCATCTCAACACAGTCAGCTTGTTAAGGGCCAGAAATGTAGAAGCACATCTCTTTCCTTGCTATGGACTCCAACTCACCAATAATTGCCTGAGGGTTACACTCCATGATCTAGCCACTTGGCTGGCTCTAAGTTGTGGAGTTGTGGGTAAAATAAGATTTTACTTCTGCAATTCTGAAAGTCAAGTCATAGGGAAAAAAAAGCCTTAAAATGTTAACATGTACTAGAGACTTGATACAGCTTAATAATTTAGGAAGTCAGTAAAGAGAACATAGCATTTAGAATAGAAGATAACCTGCAGGAGCTCACGTTTTCTATGTTGTTTTAAAGCTATGGCACTTCTGTGGTCTTTAGGGAAGACAACCCCAAAATGGAATAGGACTGTGTGCAAATGGCCCAATACATCTCTCTTAATCTGCCTCAGTGCCAATGATATATAAGATGGTGCAGACTCTGTGTCCTCTCTATCCAACTGAACCCTGTTATTTTCCATCACTCCATCACTCCTGTGGGCATTCGTTTTATATTCCTGGCTACAGAAGTATATGTAGGCACTACTCTGCTGACTGCCCTAGGAATACCCTAAAGGAGTTACTTATTACCGCAACAGATGTGGATGATTTTTAGGGAAATGCTGACTCTATATTGTGAATCTTTATCTCTCTCAGGGAAAAATAAGGAATTTCCAATTGCCTGCTAGCCATAAGAACAGAAGGACTAAACAGCCTGGCAATAAAAGTAGAGTAGTAAAATTCTGACAAAGGGGAAGAAAGAAATGATAGGAAATACTCATGTCGGGTCTGACTAGAGGGGAGGCACATTTTGTCTCTCAGCAGTTCATTCTCCTGTTATGGCTCCACAGACACAATTATGGGAAGGGAAGGAAAGTTCAGCCAGGATTTTGAAAACACAAATGTCTGCTATCTGAATAAAGGAAATAATTATGATGGCTGCAAAAGTAATAGTAGATGCTATTTACTTTCCCCAGACATTAGCTCCATCATGTTGCTATTGGCATCAATAATAGTCAAGGTGTGGCAGTATTTATTGGAATCATTACAATAAGTATAATGTCCCATTATTATCCTTTCCCAGGTGAAAGAACTCAGCCATTTGACATAATGGCATTGAAATCTTAAGATTAATCCTTTTGTTTGTTTGTTTTCTATATGATCACTATGGTTAAAAAAAAACATTCAAACCTATTATGAACATAAATCTAGACTATCCAAAGCAATTTCAAAGTTAAAGGGGGAAATAAACATTGGGTATTAAATTCTGACTTTAAAATGCCCAACAACGGGGAAATGGAACCTGAAAAGACCACCTCTAGTAGAATGACATGGCCACCTCCCAGTGGAGGGATGGGGCCACCCACCCACCTACCTTCAAAAGTTTTGACCCAGAATTGTTCCTGTCTAAAAGAAATATAGGGACAGAAATGTAGCAGACTGATTGAAAAGCCTTGCAGTGACCAGCCCAACTTGGGCAGGCACCAAACCCTGACACTATTACTGACACCGTGTTCTGTTTGTAGGCACGAGCCTAGCATGGCTGTCCTCTGAGAGGTTCTACCAGCAGCTGACTGAGACAGATGCAGACACTTACAGCCAATGAATGGACTGAGGTCTCAGACCCCTATGGAAGAGTTAGGGGAAGGAGTGAAGGAGCTGAAGGCAATGGTAACCCCATAGGAAGAATAGTAGTATCAACTAACTCAGATCTCTCAGAGATCCCACAGCCTAAGCCACCAATCGAAGAGCATACATGGACTGGTCTATGGCCCATAGGTAGCACATATGTTGCAGAGGACTGCCTTGTCTGGCTTCAGTGGGAGAAGATGTGCTTAATCCTGTACAGACTTGATACCCCAGGGAACTGGAGTACTGGGGGAGTTGAGGAGGGAAGGGTGAATAGGTGAGCACTCTCTCAGAGGCCATGGGGAGGTGGTGAAGAACTCTGGAGGGGAGATCAGGAATGGGTCAACATTTGGAATGTAAATAAATAAAACAATTTGATAAAAAGACGAAAAGATAATTATATTTAGTAAAATTCAGGGTACCCATAGTCACTCGCTTGCAACTACTAAATTCAGAAAATTTTAATTACTTGTGTTTTCATAATAAATTGAAAGCTATGAGTAGCTAGTAGGTGGATTAATAATTCAGAACTTTTTCACTGGGTTTATTTTAAAATCAGGCTCAAGAAAGCAGTGGAAAAATTAGATGCTCCAAGCAGAGATATCAGCATCAAAGGTTTTGATATAACAAAAACTTAGGGGTGGGGAGATGGCTCAGGTTTAAGAGCACTTACTGCTCTTTCAGAGGTCCTGAGTTCAATTCCCAGCAACCACATGGTAGCTTGCAATGATCTGCGATGGAATCTGATGCTTTCTTCTGCTGTGTCTAAAGACAGCTACAGGGTACTCATATACAGTATACTCATATAAAATAAGTAAATAAATCTTAAAAAAAAAAAACCCTCAGATTCAATTTGGAGATTCTGCAAAAAAGAACTTCTTTTTGTTTCTTGAAACCAAATGAAATTACATTTTTCCTTCATGCCAATATACCCAGTATGAGCTGATATAGTGAAATATCAGCTCAAATATTCAGTTTACTTCAAAAGATTTTATAGCATCATTAGCCATCTCTGGCAGATTTTTGTCTAACAAAACAGCCTACAGTATTGGAGTGATAATAATTTGAACTACATAGGGAAAGGGCAAGGATTTTTGTGCCTGTTTATTTTATGAACATGTAAAATGGTTGTTTCTTGTAATCATTTCACCAAAGTCACTATGGTCTCCTGCAGAGGTCAAAACCCATTATTCCCTTGTAAGTTTGTCTGATTCCTGTTTTACCTACTTTTGAATGGTGATATTTTGGATAAAATATTGTTTGTTTGTCTGATCAAGGCAGCAACATATAGAATCTTTATTTTACCACGGAATAATGTGCTAATGTGGGTGTTCTTCTCTACTCTAGGAAACTATAGTGTGGGAATGAGATAAGTGAGTGACAAGGCGATGTGACAGCACAGACACAAAGAGGGAGCAGACTATATATAACCAAGGGGACAATTAAGAAAACTCCCTACAAACAGCAAACTAAAGCTTCTCTTAGACTGGAAGCACAGTGTATAGAAAGCACATGCATATAAAGATGTGAACAGTCTGACACAGATGAGAAGGATCATTGAGGGATATAGGAAGCCTGACTTTATAAGTGCTGAGGATGCTGGGGAGCTGCATAAACTTCTAAGGCAATTACAACATTACCCACTAGGGAATCTGGTACATCAGTCAATAGATATGCTATCTTTAACTTACCTGAGCATCTGCGTGAGGTATCACTTAGATAGACAGTAGTTCTTTTTTCTTTTTTTTTATAGTTCCATATAATTGATTTTTTTTATATATTTATTAGAGATTTTCTTTATTTACATTTCAAATGTTCTCCCCTTTCCTGGTTTCTCCTCTGAAAACCCCCTATCCTATCCCCCTCCCCCTGCTCACCAACCCACCCACTCCCATTTCCTGGTTCTGGCATTTCCCTACACTGGGTCATCAAGCCTTCACAGGACCAAGGGCCTCTCCTTCCATTGATGAGCAACAAGGTCATCTTCTGCTACATGTGCAGCTGGAGCCATGGGTCCCTCCATGTGTACTCTTTTGTTGGTGGTTTAGTCCCTGAGAGCTCTGGGAGTACTGGTTGGTTCATATTGTTGTTCCTCCTATAGGGCTGCAAACCCCTTCAGCTCCTTGGGTCCTTTCTTTAGCTCCTCCATTGAGGACCCTTCTGCTCAGTCCAATGATTGTCTGAGAGTGTCCACCACTGTATTTGTCAGGCACTGGCAGAGTGTCTCAGGGGACATCTATATCAGGCTCCTGTCAGCAAACACTTGTTGGCATCCACAATAGTGTCTGGGTTTGGTAACAGTATATGGCATAGATCCCCAGGTGGGACACTCTCTGGTCCACACTTTGTCTCTGTATCTCCTCCCATAGGTATTTTGTTCCCCCTTCTAAGAAGGACTGAAGTATCCACACTTTGGATGTCCTTCTTCATGTGGTCTGTGAATTTTATCTTGGGTATTCTGAGCATGTGGGCTAATATCTACTTATCAGTGAGTGGATACCATGTGTGTTCTTTTGTGATTGTGTTACCTCACTCAGAATGATATTTTCTAGTTCCATCCATTTGCCTAAGAATTTCATAAATTCATTGATTTTTAATAGCTGAGTAGTACTCCCTTGTATAAATGTACCACATTTTCTGTATCCATTCCTCTGTTGAGGGACATCTGGGATATTTCTAGCTTCTGTTTATTATAAATAAAGCTGCTATGAACATAGTGGAACATGTGTCCTTATTAAAATTTGGAGCATCTTCTGGGCATATGCCCAGGAGTGGTATTTCTGGGTCTTCAGGTTTTACTATGTCCAATTTTCTGAGGAACCACTAGACTGATTTTCATAGTGGTTGTACTAGCTTGCAATCTCACCAGCAGTGGAGGAATGTTCCTCTTTCTCCACAACGTCTTCAGCATCTGATGTCCCCTGAGTTTTTGATCTTATCCATTTTGACTGGTGTGAGGTGGAATCTCAGAGTGTTTTGATTTGCATTTCCCTGATGACTAAGGATACTAAATATTTCTTTAGGTGCTTCTTGGACATTCCAGTTTCCTCAGTTGAGAATTCTCTGTTTAACTCTGTTCCCAATTTTTCAATAGGGTTATTTGGTTCTCTGGTGTCTAACTTCTTGAGTTCTTTGTATATATTGAATATTAGCCCTCTATCGGATGTAGGGTTGGTAAAGATCTTTTCCTAATCTGCCACTCACACTCGTCTATGCCAGTCATGTCTGCAGTATCAGGCGTAAAAACCTGATCAAGGACAAGAGGCATTATGGCCCCAAAAGGGAGCCTGTGCCTCCTGGGTTTTCAAGATAGTCGCTGGTACCTCCTAATACAGATGTGTTCCAGATTAGTCTTTCCAATCGTCAACACGCTCTCATTTTTAGGCATAAAGGTACCCCAAAAAATGATTTATTAATGGCTAAGATTGGCCATTGTTCCCTGGCCAGCACGATGTTCCTAATATATCCTAATTCAATTCCAAGCCGTCCTTAGCTTGGAATTTCTCTCTAGGAATCTGCCTTGTCAGACAGGTTTGTCCTCAGAGTTAGCAACAGAGGTCAAGCTCATTCCTCATTCCTTAGGGCAGCCCCACAATAGTCAGAACTGTTTTACATGCTAGAAACTCAAGGACATTAGCTAGAACTGTTAGGTCGGAACTTCCAGGTGCGTGCCTCCAGCCAGCGAGACCCAGAGAATTAGCAGGAAATGCTAGATCAGATTCTCCTAGTCTTGCCTCCAGCAGAAGCAGAGAATTAGTATAGAAATACCAAAATAGCCCCAGCAGGGAGGGCTCAACTGCTCTTCCATCTGCTTCACATCTGGCTACCTGATTCTACCAACCTTGTGTGGCGGTCACTTGCCTACCTGACTTCAGTCTTGCTCTCTGATCCTTTTGACCCCCGTCCACCTACATGACTCTTGTCATTCGCCCTGTTTCCTGTATACCATATAAGCCTGCTTTTTGCTTTGTGCTTTCTCTTGAACTCAGACTCTCTTGGACTCTCTCTTGGATGGAGACTCGCACTGGAATTTAGATGAACTAGAACTTAGATTCATGCAGTCCACAGGCCCCCGGGCCCAGAGCGCTTGGGCCCGGGGCGGGGGGGGGGGGGGGGACGCAGCACCTGGGCCCGGGGGGGACGCAGCACCTATCCAGAAGAGGTGGCTGCTTTAGACCCAGTGTGTTTCAGGTGGCCTCAGATGTACCTTAATTACTAAGCTGCCAGATTTATCATTTCTTTTTTGCAATAACTGTAAAAGTCTGATGCCATTTTTAAGAAATACATTAAGATTCCCACACCCTTGCATCGAGTCTGATTGTCTCACCCCGTGGAAATTGAGGTCCCCGCAACAAACCCCAGTCTGCAGCACCAATCTGTTGGTTGCCATTTTGTCCTATTGACAGTGTCCTTCTTAGATTGGAAGTATAGGGAGATTTTTTCAATAATATGAGAGGTTGAGCTCATAAATGCAATGTAAAGTGGGAATTTTAATTTATTTCTATTGTATGCTTAGAAATATTTTGCTTCTGTGGAAGTATGTGTATCACATGTGTGCCTGGTGGCAAGGGAGATAAGAAGCTGTTTGATCCCTGGAACTAGAAATAGAGCAATTGGCAAACTATCTTGTGGGTACTAGGAATAAAGTCTTGGTGCAAGTATTCTTAACCACTGAGCCCCAAAGGGAAGCTTATATTTCTGTGTTGGCAGAGAAGGTCCATACATACATTTTAATTAAGTAGTAGAATAATTTGAAAGGTTTGCTTTTGTTTTAACATAAGATAGGTTATTACTTAGAAATTGATTGGAAACTTTTGGAAAGTGTGTAAGCAAATTTTCCTTTTCATTTCTCCTTTCCTACTGGTGTTTTCCCCTTCCCTCTGAGCTATGTGAGCATCTGAATCCCAGTTCATGTGCAGCCTTTGTTTATCTTTTACACATCACTTGAAAGTTAGAGCTGAGAGAAACCTTGGGGACCATATAGTTAAATGGTTTCCATACTTTATTTTCAAACAACAAAGTGCTTCTTGAGAATAAAAGCTTGAAATAGAAACTTTTAAGTATGTAAGAATAAAGTTGCTTTAATTGAAGGTGGGAGAAGTGTTTGTGGTTTATTATTTCTCTTAAATTAAGTTCACATATCCTTTCATGAAAGATCCCAGGAACCGCATACAAACTCAAGTCTAAAAGGACAGCTTTTGAAGACCACTGATAACATCAAATGCTTTAATTTACAGAAAATGAAAATGTTATCAAAGACATGCTGTTAGACTTACTTTTCATATAAGTAACTAACTAACTAACTTTTTTCTAACTTTTGGAATACTCCTTGCAGTCTATGAAGGGATGTCCTTCACTGAGTCACCTACAAGACATCGGTCGATGCTTGTTTTTAGAATGATTGACTGACAAGTGAACATTGGGTTTCTTAAGATTCAGCTTTTGAAAAGATAGCTAAGAAAGGAGGTCATAAAATGTAACTGGCCAATGTGCCCTCTTCATGTTCCTGCAGCCAGGTAGCACAAGCCCCTTTGCTAAACTTGTGTCTGTTTTGCAGAAAAGAAAGTGGATTTCTGAGAAAACATTCCTCACTGGGGGAAAAATGTACAATAGGGAAGCAAAGACTGCATGCAGAGCAAGCTGCAATGATGTTTAATAAAAAATGGCTTCTGGTTATCCTGCTTCTGATTTTTTGTTTTAATGAATTTGGGGTATATGTGTGTTTGTGTTTTTTTTCCTTCTCCTTTTCATTTTTTAATGTTCTTCTTTTTTTTGTTTTTTTGCCTGTTTTTCTGAAGTGCGAGAGAGAAAGGGCATGGAGTCAGGTAGTTGGGTCAGTGGAGAGGATCAGGAAGGAGTTGGGGAAGGAAAATTATAATCAGAATATATTGTATGAAAAACAATTAATAAAACATGGTTATTGCCAGGCGGTGGTGGCACACACCTTTAATCCCAGCACTTGGGAGGCAGAGGCAGGTGGATTTCTGAGTTCGAGGCCAGCCTGGTCTACAGAGTGAGTTCCAGGACAGCCAGGACTATACAGAGAAACCCTGTCTTGAAAAAACAAAAACAAACAAACAAACAAAAAACAAAAAACAAAAACAAACAACAACAACAACAACAACAAAACCCCAAAAATGGTTATTTATGTAACTCCCTTTTTACCACTTTTTTTTTGTTTGTTTGTTTGTCCTGGAATAAAATTCACTGTACCAGAATGGAGTTACCTCACCTCAAAGAGGCGATTAAGCTTCATTGGCCATTATAATACATTATCGTACATTAATAACAGAATGGAAATTTATTTTCAAAACAATAAATTTTTCTTAATGTCTCACAATATTCCCTGAATTAAGAAGTTCAGGGTTTGATATAACCTCCTTGTCCTCTACCTCTCAGTTCCTAATGCTTGTCATGATTCTAGTCTGACTTACTTTGCCTGGGACTGATATGTACTCACTACACTAACATAAAGGGAACACACCATTGCAGTGGTATGTGGCAATTCTGTGTATGTATATGTGTGTATGTTTGTTGGCGTGTGTGCAATGTGCTAATTGTATGTGAACATGTGCTTGTGTGTGTATATGCATCTGGAGACTAGAGGTTAACTTCATGAGTTATGCCCTAGGTATTATGCCACTTGACTTTTTGAGACAGGGCCATTCACTGCATTGGAGGATGCTAAAATGACTAGGCTACCTACTTAGGGCTTTCTAGGAATCTTGTTCATTTTAGTCTCTTCAGCCGTGGATTCACAAGCATGTGCCAGCACACATGACACTTTTAGAAATATTGTAGAAATTGAACAGGTCCTTAAACTTGTATGGTAGTCTCATTGCTTGCTGAGTGATAACTTTGGCAACATAGAAACCAAAACTATGGTTCTTATAGAGCTAGTTTTCTTAAGTGGTAGTGCCCATGGTAAGTTGTCCATGTTCTGTGGATGGAGTCCTACACTCATGTGCATAGTGGAAGCTCCTAATTGGATTCATTGGGTTATAATAAAAGTATAGAGAAAATATGTGTAGTTGGGAGGGGTATGGTGTGGGTATCAGAGAGAAGTTAACAGAGTGATTTAAAATATCAATATTATAAGACTATAAAAGAGTGACCTTTGTACAACTCTCATATAGAAGACATTTTGAATAAATGTCAAAATATGAACAGGTGCTTAGTCAGAGAATAAAAGGTCAATCTTAAACATTGTGAAGGAAAGTGTACACCTGATTCTTTCATATGGGTTGGCATATAGTAGCTTACTTAGTCCAGCAGCAATTCATAAAATCACTGGAGATACAACTAGTTTTAGTCAAAGAGATGATTATATCTGATAGTACTGGAGAAGAATAAAGGTCATTAAGCAAAATAACATATGACTAAGCATAGATGTATAGATCAATGGATTGAACTAGTGAGATTTGAAAGTAGTGGATGAACCAAACAAATAAGGCAATTGTTCAGAATAAATATCTAGCACCAGCATTGATATGACTACATTTTATCTTTCTATAAAAAAGTTTAAAATTTCAATATAAAGTTCATATACTAAGAATACAAATTAATAGAGTTAATGGAGACAGAGAAAGAGATTATATGAATAATAGTTGCCTCTAATACTCAGAGCCCAGGTAGAGGAATCTCAAGTTCTAGGCCATATTTTGAGCTATTTGGTAGAATCTTATCTCCAAATCTTTCAGGGAAAAGTAAAGAAAGAAAGAAAATACATATTTTTACTAGATTTAAAAAAACTAATAGATATATCTTCTTAAGTCATTTTGGAGAGACAGTTGCAGAGCCAACATAACTAGACTCAATGCTCTCCTTTTTTATTGTAGTTACTTTTAAGTTTTATTTTATTTTTTTAAATTTTCATTCAACTATAATATATATCAAGCATGCTATTTTTTTGTAAAGTTTTCTAAAAATTCTTTGTCAATGAAAGGCATGATAATAAAAATAGTTTCTAATCCAAGGCAAATGTTCAAATTTTCCTTTTGCTGTTTCTTTTGCTTCAGCATACAGGAAAGGAATTTGTATTCATATCGGACTGAAATCACTGCTTCTGTTCTATTCCAACCAGAGTTGAAACCTGCTGCCAAAAAGCTGCATTGGCATTTTAAGAGTATATTCTCAAATAAGGTAGGACATGCTTCATAATACAAATTCTTGGATCCCCAGATTTAGCCAGATTCTTTCCCAAGATCTGAATCACATAAACATAGTTAGATTTGATGCAAATGCAACAAAATGACTGCTTAATATTTTTTTCAAGACAGAGTTTCTCTGTATAGCCCTGGCTGTCCTGGAACTCACTCTGTAGACCAGGCTGGCCTTGAGCTCAGAAATCTGACTGACTACCTCCCAAGTGCTAGGATTAAAGGCGTGCACTACCACCACCCAGCCACTGCTTAATTTTTAAAGGGAAAAATCATGAGATTTTTCTGAAGAAAATAACTCAATGCTAATAGTATACTCTTGACTTCTTTT
>JADRCD010208858.1:11683-24153 GCA_019843815.1 Montemys delectorum
GTCCTGTACACACCATCACACCAGAAATGCAAGATTCAGATATAAAATCACTTCTCATGATGATGATACAGGACCTTAAGAAAGACATAAATAGCACCCTCAAAGAAGTACAGGAGAACACAGGTAAAGAGCTAGAAGCTCTTAAAGAGGAAACACAAAAATCCCTTAAAGAACTACAGGAAAACACAATCAAACAGGTGAAGAAAATGAGCAAAACCATTCAGAATCTAAAAATGGAAATAGAAACAATAAAGAAATCAGAAAGAGAAAACCCTGAAGATACAAAACCTAGGAAAGAAATCAGGAGGCATAGATGCAAGCATCACCAACAGAATACAAGAGATAGAAGAGAGACTCTCAGGGGCAGAAGACACCATAGAAAACATTGACACAACAGTCAAAGAAAATGCAAAAAGCAAAAAGCTCCTAACCCAAAACATTCAGGAAATCCAGGATGAAATGAGAAGACCAAACCTAAGGATAATAGGTATAGAAGAGAGTGAAAACTCCCGATGTAATGGGCCAGTAAATATCTTTAACAAAATTGTAGAAGAAAACTTCCCTAACCTAAAGAAAGAGATGTTCATGAACATACAAGAAGCCTACAGAACTCCAAATAGACTAGACCAGAAAAGAAATTCCTCCCTTCACATAATAATAAAAACATCAAATGCACTAAACAAAGAAAGATTTTTAAAAGCAGTAAGGGAAAAAAGGCAAGTAACATATAAAGGCAGGCCTATCAGAATTATGGCAGACTTCTCACCAGAGACTATGAAAGCTAGAAGATCCTGGGCAGACGTCATACAGATCCTACAAGAACACAAATGCCAGCCCAGGCTACTATACCCAGCAAAACTCTCAATTACCATAGATGGAGAAAACAAGATATTCTATGACAAAACAAAATTTACACAATATCTTTCCACAAATCCAGCCCTCCAAAGGGTAATAGATGGAAAATATCAACATAAGGAGCAAAACTACACCCTAAAAGAAGCAAGAAAGTAGTCTTTCAACAAATCCACACAAATCTAATTCCATCTCATACAACAAAAACAACAGGAAGTGACAATTACCTTTTCTTAATATCTTAATATGAAAATTAATATTATCTACATATCCTAAGCAACTGAAATCCAAAAATATGAGGAATTAGAAATTTGTTGATTGTCATCCAATGGTCTCTCTAATTTCATAATTGGAGAAATAGATCTAATATTGTACAATCTATATATACTTTCAGCTTGTTTGTGACAGTGTTTTGCTGTGTACAATGTAAGGGTCTTGAAATCTTGCTTGTCCTATCTCAGCCTCTCTATTAGTATTGTTTATTTCATGTTTTTACACTATGCTATGGTTTTCAGAACAGCTTATATATTTCAAAAGTATTTATATACCCAAGGGAGACATAGACAATTAACTTGGGAGGTGGCTTGTACAAAAGAGAACAACAAAGAATGAGACTGAATGCTTTGCTTGACATTTCTAGCTCTTGTATCAAGTTTGAAGAAGAGAACTTTATAAGTTACTCTTTCTCTGAGGTGAATGCTTTTCAAAATCATCACAGTTAATGAACCAGATTCTTATCCTCACCTAATGTCTGTACCACTTTCCATGCAGAATCATTGTTCATTGAAACAGTTGGTCAATGACTTTATGGATAGAGCGTCTTAATACACACATCATTTCTTAAATGAATGTAACCTGTTCTTTGTGGGTTGAGAATAAAGTCATACACTTAAGTCAAATAGCTTTTTGACCATAGCAGGAAGTCTGTATCTAAAAATCATGCCTACGATTCATTCCTTGGAGCAGCAGAACTGTCAACTCTCAGCTTAGCTATGATAGAGGTAAAATCCTTCATTGATTTGAGGATCATTGAAGTACAGCCTCATTACAATGAAATTCAATGTCTAAAAATTGTTCTTATTTTGGGCTTGTTCCACAGAAAGAGCCAAGATTTTAAACTCTACTAAATACAAAACAAACAAACAAAAAGACTTTACATATTTATGTTCATTTAAGAAAATACTCGTAGTGATGTATTATCTTGAAATAAACAGTTAATATGTTTGGAGTTATTTGAAATTTATAGTGAGAAAAGTGTATGTATTTGCAGTATTGCTGTAGACAAGCATCTACATAACACTGTTAAATTGATTGTTTTATATCAAACAACTTTTACAGTACTCTTTTTATTATAACATTTTATAAATTTTAAGGAATATGACAAAAAATATTGTAGGTATTGAAGAGGGGGTCTCCGGGAGGAGTTGGGGTACAAAAGGGAAACATGAATGTGATTTAAATCTATTTACTTAAAATATGTTTTTAAATGTTAACAAATTCAGACAAATTGATATCATGTAACTTTTCTCATCATAATGCAATAAAAGTTAAAAAACAAAAAAAAGAATGGATCAATTTGCATTCTACCAAAAGCTGACCGCCAGTTGGACCAACACCATTTGTTGAAAATGCTGCCTTATTTTTACTGGATGATTTTAGCTCCTTTGTCAAAGATCAAGTGACCATAGGTGTGTGGGCTCATCTCTGGGTCTTCAGATCTATTCCACTGATCTACCTGCCTGTATCTGTACCAAGAGAGTCCAGTTTTTACCACTATTGCTCTGTAATACAGCTTAAGGTCAGGGATGATTATGGCCCCTGAAGTTCTTTTATTGTTGAGAATAGTTTGTGCTAACCTGGGTTTTTTGTTATTACAAATAAAATGCAAATTGTTCTTTCTAACTCTATGAAAAACTGAGTTGGAATTTTGATGGGGATTGCATTTGAACCTGTAGATTGCTTTCATTAAGATGGCCGTTTTTACTATATTAATCCTGCCAATCCATGAGCATGGAGGATTGCTTCATCTTCTGAGGTCTTTCTCGAATTCTTCTTTCAAGGATTTGAAGTACAGATCTTTCACTTGCTTGGTTAGAGTCACACCGAGATATTTTATATTATTTATGACAATTATAAAGGGTGTTGTTTTCCTAATTTCTCTCTCATTCCCTTTACCCTTTCAGTATAAGACTACTGATTTGTTTGAGTTCATTTTATATCCAGCTTTAGGAGCTCTCTGGTAGAATTTTTGGGGTCACATAAGTGTACTGCATTATCATCTACTAATAGTGATATTTTGACTTCTTCCTTTCCAACTTATATCCATTTGACCTCCTTTTGTTGTCTAATGCTCTGGCTAAGAATTTGTTGACTATATTGAATAGGTAGGGAGAGAGTGGGTGGCCTTGCCTAAACACTGATTTTAGTAGGATTGCTTTAAGTTCATCTCCATTTAATTTGATGTAGTCTACTGGTTTGCTGTATATTGCTTTTATGTTTAGGTATGGGTCTTGAACTGCTGATCTTTCCAGACTTTTATCATGAAGGAGTATTGAATTTTGTTAAATACTTTTTCAGCATCTAATAAAAAGATCAAGTAGTTTGTTTCTTTGACTTTATTTATATAGTGGGTTTTGTTGATAGATTTCTGCATTTTGAACCATCCCTGTATCCATGGGATGAAGCCTACTCAATCATGATGGATAGTCATTTTTGTGTGTTCTTTGATTTGGTTTATGAGAATTTTATTGAGTATTTTTGCTTCGATATTCATAAGGGAAATTAGTCTGAAAAAACTCTTTCTTTGTTGGGCCTTTGTGTAGTTTAGGTATAAGCATAATTATGGATTCAAAGAACAAACTGAGTAGTGTTCCTTTTGTTACTATTTTGTGCAATAGTTTGAGGAGTATTGGTATTAGGTCTTCTCTGATGTCTAATAGAATTCTTCACTAAACACATCTGGTCTTGTGCTTTTTTGGGGGGGCAGTTGGGAGACTTAATTACTGCTTCTATTTCTTTAGGGGTTTTAGGGCTGTTTAGATGGTTTATATGGTCCTGATTTAACTTTGGTATCTGATATCTGTCTAGAAAATTGTCCATTTCATCCAGATTTTCCATTTGTGTTGAGTATTTTCCACTTGAGTTGTGTTATAGTAGGGTCTGATGTTTTTTGGATTTCCTTGGTTTCTGTCGTTATGTCTCCCTTTCATTTTTGATTTTCTTAATTTGAATGTTGTCTCTGTGCCCTCTGGTTAGTCTGGCTAAGGATTTATCTATCTTGTTGATTTTCTCAAAGAACCAGTTCCTGGTTTGGTTGATTATGTGTATAGTTCTTTTTATTTCTACTTGGTTGATTTCAGCCCTGAGTTTGATTATTTCCTGCTTTTTACTCCTCTTGAGTGAATGTACTTCTTTTTGTTCTGAAGCTTTCAGATGTGCTGTCAAGCTGCTAGTGTATGCTCTCTCCAGTTACTTTATGGAGGCACTCAGAGCTATGAATTTTCCTCTTAACATTGCTTTCATTATGTCCCATGAATTTGGGTATGTTATAGCTTCATTTTCACTAAATTCTTAAAAGTCTTTAAATTTTTTCTTCATTTCTCCCTTGACTAAGTTATCATTGAGTAGAGAGTTATTCAGCTTCCATGTTTATGTTGGCTTTCTGTTGTTTTGTTGTCATTTAAGACCAGACTTAGTCTGTATTATCTGATAGGATGAATGGGATTATTTCAATCTTCTTGTATATGTTGAGGACTGTTTTGTGACCAGTTATATGGTCAATTTCGGAAAAGGTAATGTGAGGTCCTGAGAAAAAGGTCTATTCTTTTGTTTTTGGTTGAAATGTTCTGCATATATCTGTTAAATCCATTTGCTTCATAACTTCTGTTATTTTCACTGCACCTCTGCTTAATTTCTGAAGCATTATCTATCCATTGCTGAGAGTCGGGTATTGAAGTCTCCCAGTACTATAGTGTGAGGTGTAATGTGTGCTTTGAGATTTAGTAAAGTTCCTTTTCTAAATGTGGGTGCCCTTGAATTTGGAGCATAGATGTTCAAAATTGAGAGTTCATCTTCGTAGATTTTTCCTTTGACTAGTATAAAGTGTCCTTGATCTTTTTGGTAACTTTTAGTTGAAAGTCATTTTTATTTGGTATTTGAATGGTTACTCCAGCTTGTTTCTTGTGACCATTTGCTTGGAAAATTGTTTTCCAACCTTTTACTCTGAGGTAATGTTTGTCTTTGACATTGAGGTGCGTTTTGTGTATGCAGCAAAATACTGGATAATGTTTACATATCCAGTTTGTTAGGCTATGTCTTTTTACTGAGGAATTGAGTCCACTGATGTCAAGAGATATTAAGTAAAAATGATTGTTACTTCCTGTTATTTTTATTGTTAGAGGAGGAATTACGTTTGCATGGCTATCTTCTTTTGGTTTTGTTGAAAGAAGATTACTTTCTTGCTTTTTCTAGGGTGTAGTTTCCCTCCTTGTGCTAGTGTTTTCTGTCTATTATCCTTTGTAGGGCTCAATTTGTGGAAAGATATTGTGTAAATTTGGTTTTGTCATGGAATATCATGATTTCTCCATCTATGGTAATTGAGAGTTTTGCTAGGTATAGTAGCCTGGGATGGCATTTATGTTCTCTTAGGGTCTGTATGACATCTGCCCAGGATCTTCTAGCTTTCATAGTATCTGGTGAGAAGTCTGGTGTAATTTTGATAGGCTTGCCATTATATGTTACTTGACAATTTTCCTTTACTGCTTTTAGTATTTTTTCTTTGTTTTGTGCATTTGATGTTTTGATTACAATGTGACAATAAGAATTTCTTTTCTGGTCCAGTCTATTTGGAGTTCTGTAGGCTTTTTGTATTCTCATTGACATTTCTTTCTTTAGGTTAGGGAAATTTCCTTCTATAATTTTGTTGAAGATATTTACTGAACCTTTAATTTGAGAATTTTACTTCTTCTATACCTATTATCTTTAGGTTTGGTCTTCTCATTGTGTCCTGGATTTCCTGGATGTTTTGGGTTATGAGATTTGTGCATTTTATGTTTTCTTTGACTGTTGTAAAATTCTGGCTTATATAGTATACAGAAAACATGGGAAAATGACAAAAATCACATAGGCAGATGATGATCACATCAAAATCAGTAAGATTAGACATCCATATGTGAAGCAGAGGAGCAGTGGTGCCCTTCCCCACTGGGCTATCTTAGAAGCCCCAAGCTAATTCTCTGGGTCTGTTGGAGGCAAGCACCAGGAAATCCCATTCTAGCAGTTCCTGAGAATGCCCTTAAGTGAGGGAAGCCCTTCAACTGCTCTCTGGTATATAGAACAATTTTGTCTTTTGTGGGACTGCTCTGAGAATTCTAGCTATGTTTACAGTAAGCAATAGTGCCTGACTTCTCTTTCTAACTCTTGAGACACCCTGTCTGATAAGGCAGCTTCCTTGTGAAAATTTCAGTAGGCAATAGTGCCTGACCTCTATTGCTAACTCTGGGGACATCCTGTCTGATTTGGCAGCTTCCTTATGAGAATTCCAAACTACCAACAACTTAGGATATATTAGAACACGGTGCTGGCCAGGGAACAATGTTTTATCTTAGTTTTAACTATTTATGAATCATTTCTTGGGGCACCTTTTTGCCTGAATAAGAAGGCATGTTGACTATTGGAGAGACTAATCTGGAACACATCTGAATTAGGAGATGCCAGAGACTGAATACCCAGGAGGCAAGCTCCCTTTGAAGCTGTATGCCTCAGGTCCGTGATCAGGTCTTCAAGCCTGATATGCAGACTTTACTGGAGTAAACTAGTGGGCATGGCAGATATTAAATCTGAATATGGCTTTTCTGGCATGATGGGGTATACAGGACCTGCTGTAGTGGGAGGACTGGGTTCTGATGATGCCAAGTATACTTGATTTCTGTTGCTTATGTTCTTGTGCTTGCCTTTCACCATCTAGTTATCTCTAGTGCTAACTGCCCTTGCTGTCTCTGACTGGAGCCTAGCTCATCTTTGATCCTAGTTCTCTGACTGGAGCCTAGCTCATCTTTGATCCTAGTTGTATCAGAACTCCTCAGAGTTCAGCTGTCTCTGAGAGTCTGTGATTCTGTGATTCTGAGATTTGGGGTGTGTCAGAGCTCCTGGGAGTCAAGCTGCCTCTGGGGTCCTAATATCCTGGTGTGACTAAGCTCCTGAGATCCTGTTGTGTCAGTGCTCCTGGGAATCAAGCTTTCTCTATGTAGGGGTAGGTGGGGAGCCAGAGCCCTGGGTTTGCTTCAAGCAGAGGTGCAAGCTGGAAGGAACCAGTTACTCTGGCTGGGTGGGAGTTTGTGTTTCCCTGGTTCCTGTGGGAATCCCAATTATGCTGGATGTTGCGAAAGATGTTGTGGCCTCAGCTGTGATCTTGAGTGTGTCAGAGCTCCAGTGCTCCTGGGTGAGTCCAATCTGGGAGTTGAGTTTCCTGTGATCCTGTGATCCTGTGATCCTGAGCATTACAGAACACGTGGGAGTTGGGCTCTCTCTGGGTGTTGTAAGAGTTGGTGCAGAGCCAGCACCTGGTGTCTGCTCTGGGTATAGGTTCAAACTGAAGGGAACTCATTCCACTGGCCAGGCAGGGGTTCCTATATCCCTGGATCCCAGGAGGTTCCAGTCAGTCAAGGTGTTGGGGCAGATGTTCTGGCCTCCTCATCTGTGATCCTGGGTGTGTTAGAGCACCTGGGAGTCGAACTTCCTCTGGGTATTGTGGGACTGGGTGCTGCTTTTTCTTATTCTTGAGTGCCCTTTTAGTATTCATTGAAATACTAAATACACTCATAAATAGACATATATGTCTATTAATTAAATTGAGGTCTTTAGAACCAGAAAACCTTGAATTTGAACACCTGGATGCCTATTTACCTGTTTGACATTTATTTTTCAATTTATTATCATGACTCAGTATTTTACCAGTTGAAATGGACATTTTCTTAGTTGATAATAAAAATGTAGAGCTTCTGTCAGTATGAAAACATATAATGAATAAGAAGTATTTATGATCAGTACATGTTATCCACTTACATTATGATTGTCTCTAAATATCTATCAATTTCCATCTTGGCCTTTCTTTTTATCTATATACACATCTAATTCAGTTTTTCAGATACTAATAAGCCAAAATCACAGTGCCATAATGCTGAATCTCTACTTTCTAGGATTGATCATGTCCAATGGCCAGACATGGAAGGAGCAAAGAAGATTCGCACTGATGACACTCAAGACCTTTGGATTAGGGAAAAAGAGCTTACAACAGCGCATACAGGAAGAGGCTGACTGTCTTGTGGAGGCTGTAGGAGAGGAGAAAGGTGGGCATTTCACAACATGGTCCACAATCCTTCTGCCATTCTATTCACTGAACAAATTCTTTTTAATTATCTAAAGCTCACCTTTAGTAGGCACTGAGGATTGAACAGTGAACATATAACTGGGATCCTATCCCAGGAGGTCTGCTGTTTAATAACACAAATAGATCATTAAACAAATTGCTTAACTTAAACTCTGCTTATCTATATGACTTTCCACATATTGGCAATGTCTTTGAATAATGCCAGGCAACAGTAGTGAGCTGTAGGCAGAGCTTTTTCTATTATCTTCTGTTGTGAATATTTTATGTCACACTGAATAAAATAAAAAGAGAGAAAGAAAAAAAGAAAGAAAGGAAAGAAAGAGAGAGTAGGAAAGAAAAAGAGAAAGAAAGAAAGAAAGAAAGAAAGAAAGAAAGAAAGAAAGAAAGAAAAAAGAAGGAAAGATAGAAAGTGAGGGAGAAAGAAAGAGAGCAAAAGAAAAAGAAAGAAACAAACAAACGAACAAAGAGAGGAAGAAAGAAAGAAAAAAGAAAGAAACCTATATCTTTGAAAGACTTATGCCTCCCCCTCTCCCCACCTCCAGGACAGCCTTTTGACCCTCACTTCAAGATCAACGGTGCAGTTTCCAATATCATTTGCTCCTTTGCCTTTGGGAAGCGTTTTACATATGATGACAGTCAATTTCATGAGCTGCTAAGATTATTAGATGAGGCCACATGTTTGGAGGCATCAATGATGTGCCAGGTATGTTCTCCCTTTTTTTTTTGCATACTTTGGAAAGACTACTGGATTGGGAGTGATACAAAAAGAGGTTTTTCTCTTTGTTTGGGGGATTCCTTCAAACAATATGCAACATTTTTAAAAGATGAATTTGAGGGGCTGGAGAGACACCTCAGCGGTTAAGAGCACTGACTACTCTTGCAGAGGTCCTAAGTCAATTATCAGCAATGACATGGTGGCTCACAACCATTTGTATTGGGATTTAACTACTTTTTCTAGTATGACTGAAGACAGTGATATTGTACTCATGTATAAAATAAAAAAATAATTCCTTTTAAAAGTTGAATTTCATACAAATCTACTTATCAGACATGAACTTAGTACATACAAAACATTCCTAATGTTTAGTGGTTTGTTTTAATATTTACATTAGTACATATACATGTATGTGGGAATTTTCCTATTTAAAAACAAATAACAATGTTTTCATTTACTAGGATTGTCTCCTGTGCTTCTCTCTTTCTCCCTCAGAGTTACCTGCTGAGGGTATGATCTAGCTCATGAATTTATCTTAAGATTCCTCTCTCAACATAGTGCAATGTCTGAATGGGATGTCATTGTCTCTGTAGTTAAGTATTTGAGTTGTCCTAGGTTTAGGGTATTGAAAATAGTATATCCATGAATATTCTTGTGCCAGTGTTCATTGAACACATTGACTCCTTGGGAGTTTTAGTGTAATTTTAAATAAATTATTTAATAAATTTCTACAATTATACTGTAATTATATGATTTCCTCCTTCCCTTTCCTTTCTTTAAACACTTCAAGGTACCCTTCCTTTGTCTCCTTCAAATTCACATCCTTAATTTGTAGTTAATTATTATTTCTTATGTGTGTATAAAGTTATGTTTCTAAATACATAATAAAACATTCTCAGTCTATATAATGTTACTCTCAGGTATGTTTACAAGGATGATCATTTGATATTGGATAACCAATTTCTGAGTTCTTCCCTACGAGATTGTTTCTCTCGTTCTCATCTATCATCAGACTATCTTGACCCTACGGCTCACAAATAATGACAAAGATAGACTTAGATATAATATTATTTATTATACTCTTACATAATAAATAATAAAGCCAGGCTTTAGCTGGCTGACCCCTACCTAGCTGGTAGTACTTACTTAACACACTTAATCTAGTCCATGTTTGCCACATAACCTGTTACCCCTCACTTGTTCTGGTATGTCCAACTTCTCTGAGTTTGATTCAGAAATTTTACACCTCTCAATTTTTCCTCACTGTTCCTATCCTGCTTATCCTATCCTCTCCTAGCTCAGCTATCAGCCATCAGATCTTTATTAAACAAATCAGGAGGTGATAGGGGTATACGCTTACAAAAACTAAAAAAAGCAATGTTCCATAAGAATAACAATACCAAAGACTGGACAATACTCAGCTCTCAACTGGTACAGAAATCAACTTTTGAATAATGCAAAGACAGCCCTTATACAGTGAACAAAAAAGATTACCAAGGCATCTTATCCTTTTAGTCCAATAAAAGACTCTCTCTTTAATATCAGTAAACTGTATGCAATAAGAGCAATTATGAGAACAATCAGGTAAGAATTACATGCACAATATCTAGGATTTGGCAACCTTGGAGAACATAGTTCACTATCTTATGTTGGTGAGTCCAAAGTTCTATACCTAAATCACTTTCCATCATAACTTGCATTTATCAACCTAAAAACATCTTCTTAGACCTTAAAACATTATCTCAAATCCTGAACATCTTAAGATTACCTGTAAGACTCTACCTATCTAGTCTTCAATACCATCCAAGGCCTGAGAAGAATAAATATTACTTGAGTAACAGGAAGTGTTAAGTAAGCAGCTTCCAACATTGCAGAAAGCACAGAGACTGATGGATGCCTAGACAGTCACCCAGCTTTCCTCTGTACTCATCTTCAGCCTACAGGCCCAGAACATCTGACAGACTTATTTGTGAAGCATGAAATTTGAAGGACTGGCCAATTTTGTCTTGGCAAAAATTGTCACTTGATTTCCCAGTGTCCTACTTGTCCACAGTTTGTAATAGTAGCTTTCAAGGATTATAACTTTACATTACATTTTTAAATGAGTTGCACATAGGTACAAAAGAAAAGAGGAAACATGTACAGTATGTTGTAACAAAACAACCATAAATTTGTATCAATATAAAAAAATTTAAACTCGTGTAATATTTGAGACTGGTGGTTGCATTTTCCTTTAAATGTAGATTCAATAATCTACTCTTTTGTCCTGTATTCCTATATCCCCTCCTTTTCATCCCATTCTTTCTCAGCAGTTTCCCCCTCACATTAGATAAGAGAGAAAGAAGCACAGAGGGGAGGAAGAGAAAGAGAGAAGGGGAGCCCTGACTCTAACATCTTTTACTTTGTTTCCTCCCTGATCAAGATCATTCACTACTTACAATCAACCCTCCAAATGAGGATAAGCATCCATCACCCACCCAACAATCACAAACCACCCACCCTACCTCTTGGAGATAGGAATATAATGTTCTTCAAACTGCTTCCTGCTGTCTGAGGGCAACAGCCACTTTTGGGGGCCAAGTCCTGCAAGAACTAGCTGTTTTCTTTTCTGACCAGTTTCTGTGAGATGGGAAAATGCAGAGCCTAACTGAAGTCCTGACTGAAGCAGTTAGTGAGGCTACCACCTTGAGTTAGCCACCTTGAAGTAGTACGGAATGCAATTTTTTTCTTTTCATGTTTTTATTAGATATTTTCTTTATTTACATGTCCTATGATATCTCCTTTCCCAGTTTACCCTCTGAAAAAAAATTAAATTAAATTAAATTAAATTAAATTAAATTTAAAAAACCCTGTTACCTCCTTCCTCCCCCTGCTCAAAAACCTACCCTCTCCTGGCCCTGGCATTAGCCTACACTGGGGCATAGAACCGTCACAGGGCCAAGGGCCTCTCCTCCCATTAATGACCGACTAGGCCATCCTGCTACATATGCTGCTGGAGCCATTACTCCCACCATGCATACTCTTTGTTTGATGGTTTAGTCCTTGGGAGCTCTGAGGGTACTAGTTAGTTCATATTGTTGTTTGTCCTAAGGGGCTGTAAACCCTTAAGCTCCTTGGATCCTTTCACTAGCTCCTTCATTGGGAACCCTGTACTCAGTCCAATGGATGGCTGTGAGCCTCTACTTCTGTATTATTCAGACACTGTTAGAGCCTCTCAGGAGACAGCTATATCAGGCTTCTGTCAGCCAGCACTTGCTGGCATCCACAATAGTATCTGGATTTTATGACTGAATATGGAAAGGATTCCCAGGTGGAGCAGTCTTTGGATTGTCCTTTCTTCAGTCTCGGCTCCATAGTTAGTCTCTCCAACTCTTTCCATGGGTATTTTGTTCCCTCTTTTAAGAAAGAATGAAGTATCCCCATTTTGGTCTTCCTTCTTCTTGAGTTTCTTGTTGTTTGTGGATTGTACTTTGTGTATTCCCATCTTCTGGGCTAATAACCACTTATCAGAGAGTG